>JAVSCE010001373.1:0-19211 GCA_032199065.1 Smutsia gigantea | reverse complement strand
CAGACAAAATAGACTTCAAAACGAAGAAAGTAGCAAAAGATAAAGAAGGACATTACATAATGATAAAGGGGTCAGTCCAACAAGAAGATATAACCATTATAAATATATATGCATCAACACAGGAAGCGCCAACATATGTGAGACAAATACTAACAGAATTAAGGAGGAAATAGACAGCAATGCGACTATCTTAGGAGACTTCAACACACCACTCAGAGGACAGATCAACCAGACAGAAAATAAGTAAAGACACAGAGGCACTGAACAACACACTAGAACAGATGGACCTAACAGATATCTACAGAACTCTACACCCAAAAGGAACAGGATACACATTCTACTCAAGTGCACATGGAACATTTTCCAGAATAGACCACATACTAGGCCACAAAAAGAACCTCAGTAATTTCAAAAATATTGAAATCCTACAAACCAACTTCTCAGATCACCAAGGTATAAAACTAGAAATACATTTTAGAAAGAAATCAAAAAGGCTCACAAATACATGGAGACTTAACAACACTCTCCTAATTAATCAATGGGTTAACGACCAAATCAAAACAAATCAAAGAATATATGGAGACTAATGACAACAACAACACAAAGCCACAACTTCTGTGGGACGCAGCAAAGGCAGTTCTAAGGAAAGTATATTGCAATCCAGGCCTATTTAAAGAAGGAAGAACATTCCCAAATGAATAGTCTAAAGACACAATTACTGAAATTGGAAAAAGAAGAACAAATGAGGCCCAAAGTCACCAGAAGGAGGGACATAATAAAGATTAGAGAAGAAATAAATAAAATTGAGAAGAATAAAACAACAGAAAAAAATCAATGAAACCAAGAGCTGGTTCTTTGAAAAATAAACAAAATAGATAAACCCCTAGCCAGACTCATTAAGAGAAAAAGAGAATCTACACACATAAACAGAATCAGAAATGAGAAAGGAAAATCACGACGGACCCCACAGAAATACAAAGAATTATAAGAGAATATTATGAGAATCTATATGCTAACAAGCTGGAAAACATAGAAGAAATGGACAACTTCTTAGAAAAATACAACCTTCCAAGACTGACCAAGCAAGAAACAGAAAAACTAAACAGACCAATCACCAGCGACGAAATCGAATTGGTAATCAAAAAACTACCCAAGAACAAAACCCTGGGCCTGATGGATTCACCTCTGAATTCTACCAGACATATAGAGAAGAAATAACACCCATTCTCCTTAAAGGTTTCCAAAAAATAGAAGAGGAGGGAATACTTCCAAACTCATTCTATGAAGCCAACATCACTCTAATACCAAAACCGGGCAAAGACCTCACCAAAAAAGAAAATTACAGACCAATATCCCTGATGAATGTAGATGCAAAAATACTCAACAAAATATTAGCAAATCAAATTCAAAAATACATCAAGAGGATCATACACCATGATCAAGTGGAATTCATCCCAGGGATGCAAGGATGGTACAACATTCGAAAATCCATCAACATCATCCACCACATCAACAAAAAGAAGAACAAAAACCACATGATCATCTCCATAGATGCTGAAAAAGCATTTGACAAAATTCAGCATCCATTCCTGATTAAAACTCTCAACAAAATGGGTATAGAGGGCAAGTACCTCAACATCATAAAGGCTATATATGACAAACCCACAGCTAACATCATACTTAACGGCGAGACGCTGAAAGCTTTTCATCTAAGATCCGGAACAAGACAGGATGCCCACTCTCTCCACTGTTATTCAACATACTACTGGAGGTCCTAGCCACAGCAATCAGACAAAACAAAGACATACAAGGCATCCAGATTGGTAAAGAAGAAGTCAAATTGTCACTATTTGCAGATGACATGATACTGTACATAAAAAACCCTAAAGATTCCATTCCAAAACTACTAGAACTAATATCTGAATTCAGCAATGTTGCAGGATACAAAATTAACACACAGAAATCTGTTGCTTTCCTATACACTAATGATGAACTAACAGAAAGAGAAATCAGAAAAACAATTCCATTCACAATTGCATCAAAAAGAATAAAATACCTAGGAATAAACCTAACGAAGGTAGTGAAAGACCTGTACTCTGAAAACTACAAGACACTCCTAAGAGAAATTAAAGAGGACACTAACAAATGGAAATGCATCCCATGCTCTTGGCTAGGAAGAATAAATATTGTCAAAATGGCTATACTACCTAAAGCAATCTACAGATTCAATGCAATCCCTATCAAACTACCAACCGCTTTCTTCAATGAACTGGAACAAATAATTCTAAAATTCATATGGAACCACAAAAGACCCCGAATAGCCAAATCAATCCTGAGAAGGAGGAATAAAACAGGGGGAATTACACTTCCTGACATCAAGCTCTACTACAAAGCCACAATAATCAAGACAATTTGGTATTGGCACAAAAACAGACCCACAGACCAGTGGAACAGAATAGAAAATCCAAACATTAACCCAAACATATACAGTCAATTAATATTTGATAAAAGTGCCTTGGATATACAATGGGGAGATGATAGCCTCTTCAGCAGCTGGTGTTGGAAAAACTGGACAGCTACATGTAAGAGAATGAAACTGGACTACTGTCTAGCCCCATCCACAAAGGTAAACTCAAGGTGGATCAAAGACTTGAATGTAAGTCATGAAACCATAAAACTCTTAGAAAAAAACATAGGCAAAAATCTCCTGGACATAAACATGAGCAACTTCTTCATGAACATATCTCCCCGGGCAAGGGAAACAAAAGCAAAAATGAACAAGTGGGTCTATATCAAGCTGAAAAGCTTCTGTACAGCAAAGGACACCATCAGTAGAACAAAAAGACATCCTACAGTATGGGAGAATATATTCATAAAAAAAGTATCTGATAAAGGGTTGACATCCAAAATATATAAAGAATTCATGCACCTTAACAAACAGAAAGCAAATAATCCAATTAAGAAATGGGCAGAGGACATGAATAGACACTTCTCTAAAGAAGAAATTCAGATGACCAACGGGCACATGGGGGGATGCTCCACATCGCTAGTCATCAGAGAAATGCAGATTAAAACCACAGGGAGATGTCACCTCACACCAGTGGGGATGGCCAACATCCAAAACACAAACAACAACAAATGTTGGCGAGGATGTGGAGAAAAGGGAAGCCTCCTACACTGCTGGTGGGAATAAAAATTAGTTCAACCATTGTGGAAAGCAGTATGGAGGTTCCTCAAAAAACTCAAAATAGAAATACCATTTGACCCAGGAATTCCACTCCTAGGAATTTACCCTAAGAATGCAGCAGCCCAATTTGAAAAGGACAGATGCACTCCTATGTTTATTGCAGCACTATTTACAATAGCCAAGAAATGGAAGCAACCTAAGTGTCCATCAGTAGATGAATGGATAACGAAGATGTGTTACATATACACAATGGAATATTATTCAGCCAGAAGAAGAAAACAAATCCTACCATTTGCAACAACATGGATGGAGCTAGAGGGTATTATGCTCAGTGAAATAAGCCAAGCCGAAAAAGACAAGAATCAAATGATTTCACTCATATGTGGAGTATAAGAACAAAGAAAAAATACTGAAGGAACAAAACAGCAGCAGACTCACAGAACCCAAGAACGGACTAATAGTTACCAAAGGGAAAGGGACTGGGGAAAATGGGCGGGAAGGGAGGGATAAGAGGGGAAAAGGGGCATTACGATTAGCAGCTGTAATGTTGGGGGCGCACGGGGAGGGCAGTACAACTCAGAGAAGACAAGTAGTGATTCTATAGCATCTCACTATGCTGATGGACAGTGACTGTAATGGGGTTGGTGGGCGGGACCTGATGAAGGGGTAGTTTAATAATCGTAATATTGCACATGTAATTGTAAATTAATGATAATAAAATAAATTATATTAAAAAAATTGAGAAGAATAAAACAATAAAAAACAAAAGAATTAAACTAAAAAATCAATGAAACCAAGAGCTGGTTCTTTGAGAAAACAAACGAAATAGATAAACCCGTAGCCAGACTTATTAAGAGAAATAGAGAATCCACACACATAAACAGAATAAGAAATGAGAAAGGAAAAATCACAAAGGACACCACAGAAATACAAAGAATTATGAGAGAATTCTATAAAAATATATATGCTAACAAGCTGAAAAACCTAGAAGAAATGGACAATTTTCTAGAAAAATACAACCTTCCAAGATGGAAAAAAGAAGAAACAGAAAATCTAAACAGACCCATTACTAGCAACAAAATTAAATCGGTAGTCAAAAAACTACCAAAGAACAAAACCCCTGGGCAAGATGGATTCACCGCTGAATTTTATCAGAAATATAAAGAAGACATAATACCCATTCTCCTTAAAGTTTTCCAAAACATAGAAGAGGACGGCATACTTGCAAACTCATTCTATGAAGCCAGCATCACTCTAATATGAAAACCAGGCAAAGAACCCACAAAAAAGAAAATTACAGACCAATATCCTTGATGAACGTAGATGCAAAAATACTCAACAAAATATTAGCAAACCAAATTCAAAAATACATCAAGAGGATCATGCACCATGATCAAGTGAGATTCATCTCAGGGATACAAGGATGGTCCAACATTTGAAAATCCATGAACATCATCCACCACATCAACAAAAAGAAGAATAAAAACCACATGATAATCTCCACAGATGATGAAAAAACATTCAAGAATAGTCAACATCCATTAATGATAAAAACTCTCAACAAAATGGGTACAGAGGGCAAATACCTCAACATCATAAAAGCCATATATGAGAAACCCACAGCCAACATCATACTTAACAGCAAGAAGCTGAAAGCTTTTCACCTACGATCAGGAACAAGACAGGGATGCCCACTCTCCCCATGTTTATTCAACATAGTACTGGAGGTCCTAGCCATGGCAATCAGACAAAACAAAGAAAATACAAGGCATCCAGATTGGTAAATAAGAAGTCAAACTGTCACTATTTGCAAATGACATGATATTGTACATAAAAACCCTAAAGACTCAACTGAAAAACTACTAGAACTAATATCTGAATTCAGCAAAGTTGCAGGATGCAAAATTAATACACAGAAATCTGTTGCTTCCCTATACACTAATGATGAGCTAGCAGAAAAAGAAATCAGGAAAACAATTCCATTCGCAATTGAATCAAAAAAGAATAAAATACCTAGGAATAAACCTAAGCAAGGAAGTGAAAGACCTATACCCTGAAAACTACAAGATACTCTTAAGAGAAATTAAAGAGGACACTATCAAATGGAAATTCATCCCATGCTCTTGGGTAGGAAGAATTAATATTGTCAAAATGGCCATCCTGCCTAAAGCATCTACAGATTCAATGCAATCCCTATCAAAATACCAACAACATTCTTCAACAAACTAGAACAAATAGTTCTAAAATTCATATGGAACCCCAAAAAACCCCAAATAGCCAAAGCAATGCTGAAAGGATGAATAAAGCAGGGTGTATCTTCCCAACTTGAAGCTCTACTACAAAGCCACAGTAATCAAGACAATTTGGTACTAACACAAGAACAGACCCACAAACCAGTGGAACAGAATAGAGAGTCCGATATTAACCCAAACATATATGGTCAGTTAATATACAATAAAGGAGCCATGGATATACAATGGGGAAATAACAGGCTCTTCAACAGCTGGGGTTGACAAAACTGGACAGCTACATGTAAGAGTGAAACTAGATCATTTCTAACCCCATACACAAAGGTAAACTCAAAATGGATCAAAGACCTGAATGCAAGTCATGAAACGATAGAACTCTTAGAAAAAAACAGGCAAAAATCTCTTGGACATAAACGTGAGTAACTTTTTTATGAACATTATCTCCCTGGGCAAGGGAAACAAAAGCAAAAATGAACAAGTGGGACTATACCAAGCTGAAAAGCTTCTGTAGAGCAAAGGACACCATCAATAGAACAGAAAGGCATCCTACAGTATGGAAAATGTATTCATAAATGACATATCCGATAAGGGGTCAACATCCAAAATATATAAAGAGCTCATGCACCACAACAAAAAGTAAATAATCCAATTAAAAAATGGGTAGAGGATATGAACAGACACTTCTCCAAAGAAGAAATTCAGATGGCCAACAGGCACATGAAAAGATGCTCCACATCGCTAATCATCAGAGAAATGCAAATTAAAACCACAATGAGATATCACCTCCAACAGTTAGGATGGCCACCATCCAAAAGACAAACAACAACAAATGTTAGCGAGGATGTGCAGAAAGGATACCCTCCTACACTTCTGGTGGGAATGTAAATTAGTTCAACCATTATGGAAAGCAGTATGGAGGTTCCTCAAAAAACTCAAAATAGAAATACCATTTGACCCAGGAATTTCACTCCTAGGAATTTTCCCTAAGAATGCAGGAGCCCAGTTTGAAGGACATATGCACCTCTATGTTTATTGCAGCACTATTTACAATAGCCAAGAAATGGAAGCAACCTAAGTGTGCATCAGTAGATGAACGATAAAGAAGATGTGGAGGGCTGTACAACCCAGAGAGGACAAGTAGTGACTCTATGGCATCTCACTATGCTGATGGACAGTGACTGTAATGGGGTTGGCGGGGGAACCTGATGAAGGGGGTAGTGTAATCACCATAATATTACTCATTTAATTGTAGATTAATGATATCAAAATAAACTTATAAAAAAATAATAATAAATAAACTGAAAAAAAAAGATGTGGTACATATACACAATGGAATATTACTCATCCACAAGAAGAAAAAAAATCCTACCATTTGCAACAACATAGATGGAGCTAGAGGGTATTATGCTAGAGGGAGAAGGACAAGTATCAAATGATTTCACTCATCTGTGGAGTATAAGAACAAAGACAAAACTGAAGGAACAATACAGCAGCAGACTCACAGTACCCAAAAATGGACTAACAGTTACCAAAGGGACAGGGACTAGGGAGGATGGGTGGGAAAGGAGGGATAAGGCAGAAAAAGGGGCATTACGATTAGTACCCATAATGTGGGGGGGCACAGAGAAGGCTGTACTACACAGATAAGACAAGTATGATTTTATAGCATCTTACTGTGCTGATGGACCGTGACTATAATGGCATATGTGGTGGGGACTTGATAATGGGGGGAGACTAGTAACCATAATGTTGCTCATGTAATTATCGATTAATGATACCAAAATTAAAAAAAAAAAGCACAAGAGGCAGTGCGAGAATGTGAGCTGCGAAGTCAAGTGGAGGAGGTAAAAGATTCCTTACAGAATTAGACCGCAGCAATGCCAGCTCTGAAGGAGGAAAAGGCCATGGAGGAGAAGGACATACTCTTGAATGAAGCATAGGAAGATGAGGCACGAGAATGGTAGCTGTGAGGTCTTGAGGTGACAGTACAGAGCTACTGAAGACTAAGCTACTACTGCCATGAAGCACTATAGAAAAGTAAAGGATGTAGCAGAGGAGGCACTTGGGGGAGTGAAGAGAAAGGTAAGATCAGCCCTGGAAATGGAGGAGCTGGGGAAGGATGAAGTAGTGGTGCCAGGGGCACTGACACCTCCTCTATTAACAGCTCACCCAGTGGTTGTAAAGAAAATAAAGACACAGCAACCTAGGGTTCCTCCAGAAGATGTGCAGCCCCCTCCAGGTCGTGGAGCACTCTATGCTCCACCCCTATACTCAGGCTGAGCTTGTGGATTTGGGCTCCCGGTTTCGGCAGAAGACCTCGGAGTCATGTATCAGCTTGGATCCTGCATCTGTGGGATTTAGGGATGAATGGAACTGTTATGTCTGGTTCATAGATGGGAAAGCTGGCTTCCCTTGAAAGTTCATCCTGCCTTGAGGCAGCGGTTACAAAATGCACATCAGACCCTGCGAATTCACTCCCTCCACAATTGGCTTATGGCTGCACTTTGTGATGTGTGGCCCAATCAGGGTGATCTACTATCCTCTCCTGCTAGATGGCAGATGTGTGCTATGCTCCAACAGGTGTTATGCAATTTAGGCATAAAAAAATGCCACCTATAGTCCAGAGAATTATGGCCCAGATGAGGAGCCTTTTACTGCAGGGATGAGAAATGTTGTGCTTTAAACAGCTCCAACATCCCTCTTTGGGTTTCTTGCCCCTCACTTAGGGCAGCCCATAAGTGAAGTTACCCATACAGTAGCAGATTTAGGAAAGGCTGAAGCAATGAGAGCACAGAAAAAAATAAGGTCTGCTACTCAGAGGAAGAATTTAAATGGCTGCATGTGAGTTGATATACATGGGTTGATACAAGGACCCAGATGTGGGTTGATTTAATACGAGCAGGAGCAGACAGAAGGAAGTTAGATGGGAAGTCAAATAGAACCTTACTGGAGCTGTGGCAACAACTGAAACTGGGGCAGCACTTCTAGCCATTAAGAATAAAGAGGCAGATGCCAGAGACAGAGCCACAAGCTCAGCCTGTGTGTTTGCAAGACTTCCTGCTGGAGAGTGAGCCACCCTTACTTGAACCACACAGAAGATGATTGGGGAACATGGTTTGATTGAGGGAAAGGTCAAGGTACCTGCCCTGAGGGACCAGGGGGGGAACAGAGGGCACATTTTGAAATATCTATCCATTAGTCGGCAGAGAACATACAATGTGTCCTGGTTCTTCTGGACACAGGGTCTGAATGTTCACTGGGGTCTCTGGCAGTGGCTTGAATGAACTCACCAATTTACTGGATTCTGGCTGCAGCTCTGGAAAGGAACAGAGATATGATACACCTTGATAGAAAAACAATTGGCTGCTGTGTATCACACCTTGCTGGCTATTTATCCCATCACTGGAATGGCCCCAATAAAGGTAATAACCACCTATCCTATCTTGGAGTGAGTATGAGACTGGGCCCAAAGCCAAGGAGTGGTGTCGCACAAACACCTACACTGGTCAAGTGGGATGTGTACCTATAGCAGCATAGTGCCCTCTCTAGTAGCCCCTTGAGTGAAGAACTCCAACACTTACTGGGGCTGGTGACATATAGTAGTGAAAAGAAGGTAGAATTTACTTTAGAACCATTAGTAGCAGAGAGTCCTTACCAGGAGGGAAGAGCCCCTATACCCGAAGGTGCATGGTACACAGGTGTCTCCAGCCATGGACAGCCCTGAAGTGGAGGGCCGTAGCTTTGCTTCCAAAGACTGAGTCAATATGGATGGAAGATGATAAAAGGAAGAGCAATCAATGGCAGAGTTGCAGGTAGTGTGGCTTGTGTTCAGCCAGGAGCCCTCCCCAAAAGTTGTCTGCACTGACAGTTGGGCCATCTATTGGGGCTTGACCATGTGGCTACTGAAATGGCACCATGCCAACTGGTTGGTTGGTCATTGATACCCCTTTGGGGGCAAGAATTTTGGCAAGACTTCTGGGCCTGTGATCAGACTAAAATAATTACAGTATATCATGTGACTGGCCATTTGCCTTTGGCATCCCCAGGAAATGGTGAAGCAGATGATTTGGTTCAGGTATGCTGGCTAGAAGGAAAGTCTGCCTCTGATGTAGCCCAATGGTTACATCAGCATTTGTTGCCCGCAGGACAAAAGACAATATGGGCTGTACCTTGTTGGTGGTGCTTGCTACTGACCTTTGAAGAAGTCAGGAGTGTGTCGTATGCTATAAAAGGGACTTACACTGAGTTCCACAGCAACATGAGCTAATAGCTAAGGGGCCAATACCCCTCATCATTTGGCAGATAGACTATATTGGGCCTCTTCCAGTGTCAGAAGGGTACCAATATGCCATGACTTGTGTGAACACAGCTACTGGACTTTTTTCTGGTTGTTTTTCCTACACATTGTGCAGACCAACAAACAATAAAAAGAGGCCTGGAGCATCGTTTTGAAGCCTATGGCCAACCACAGGTAATTGAGAGTGATTAAGGCACCCACTTTACTGGACATGCACTACAAGAATGGGTGCAACAGTTGGGAATCAAATGGAAGTTTCATGTGCCATACAATCCTACTGCCGCAGGCATGATAGAGAGGTAGAATGGTTTGTTAACATCTGGACTGAAGTTAGACACCAATAGTCTACATGGCTGGTCAGTCCACTTATGGACAGTGCTAGGGTGTTTGAACAAGAAACCCCTAAAGGGAGCTCTAAGCCCCGTAGACATGCTAATGCATATTGCTTCTTCCCCTACACAACTACAAGTACAAACCAAGGAAGAATCATTGACGCCAAGGTTTGGCCACCAGAATAATATCTTGTTGCCAGCACCAATAGCACTAAACCCTGGGGACTCCATTGAGTGGACATGGCCTTGGACATTTTGACACATGGACCAACAATGGCTGGCTCTCCTGGAACCCTGGGGTCAAGGGCCTGGTAGCTGGCTGCCTGTGTATTCCTGGAGTAACAGCAGAGTGGCCTCCAAAGATCACAGTAGTATGGAATTCTCTTGCCAGTGGGTTTCAGCCCCAGGCAAGTTGACTATGGACTCAATGAGACCAAAGAAATGACAATGGAACATTCCTGGGCTGAAAGGGTTTATACCCAACTTTATTCCCACAGTGGCAGGTCAATCACTAGAATCCCATCCACTCAGAGCAAGTCTGTATGCAGCAAGCTGGTCTCTGCCTCTGGGTCTCTCTGCCCCTGCAGCCACCTCCGTCTCTGTCCTCAGTGCTGCCATCACTCCAGTCTCTGCTCTACTGCAGCCTTGCAGACATGCCACTATGTCACCCAGAGCACTGGGAGGAGCTTTTTATAGAAAGTCAATGACAATGTATTGCCCACACATGTGTAGTGAGCTAGCTGACCAGGGCCAGGTGAGAATCCTGGCCACAGGAACCTTCATTTTATTCACAACAGTCCAACAAAAGCAACACAATACTATTGTGCCCTCATTCCCAATAATTCAGTAAGAATTATAACTCTGTAATGCCAACAGATGCTAAAACAGAGACTACCATCAGAGCTGACATAAAGATCATTAATGACCTAACTTAGATTTGATTCAAGTCTTAAGTTGATTGTTATTTTGAAAATGTGTTGTTTATTGCTAATAAAAGCAATGCTTCAGTGATTTTCCTAGATCAACTGTCTCATGACCGGATTAAAAGTCAAAGATTGCAGACCTGTTTTTGTTTTTTAATCTGTCCCTGTGCCATGTTGTTCAGATGACCAAGTCATCTGTGACTAATGCTGGACAGCAGACAATCAGTGCCAGGCAGGGCCTGCTGCTATCAGGCAGCACTTAGTGTTCACCTGGCTCTCCCAAGAGAAAATGACAGTCATATGTTTTCCAGCTGCCCACTCCCAGTGTCCACCTCTCACACTCATCACCAAGAATGAAGGTGCTAGAAAAGCTTCTATCCAATCAGCAGAGTCCAGGACAGATGGCCAGTTTTGCTGCAAGGGAGGCTAATGGCCTCAGGTGATAGTGAGATCATCCTCCAGGCTTTCAGGAGAGGAGACAGTGCTATTGAATTATCTTTGCAAGGATCCTCTTTCAGCTTAATCAACATTTGCAGGAGGAATTAGATTGTACAGTCTGTGAATGTGGCTAGCCACCTCCTATAGTCAGAGATTGCAGCTTCTGATCACTATGGAGTGGACTTCTTTGTACAGCCAGGTCAGGTCTGAGTGCATATTTATTAGTAACGATGATGCTTCATTTTCAACTCTTAGCATGGTTGCTTTGAGAAAGAAAACAGGTAAAAACCTAAAAAACTAAAACATAAAATTGTCTTCTAAGTGCAGAACTTAGATTAACAGCTACAAGACAAATATAATTATTTCCTGGTTGACCTTGAAATTCTTGGTTGTTGAAATCTGTAAACTCAATTGAAATTTGTGTAACCTGTTGAGATTACTCATCTAATCAAAAGGACATCTTTTCAAAGTCTGAAATTGCCTTGCTCAGTTGGTTAAAATACAATATTATCAGTCCTTTGGAGCCAGTTCCTTTGTTCTAATCCATAGCCATGAATTTCACTCTTGTACCTAGACAGAGAAAGTCCCTTTGCTGTTCACAGGTAGTTTGGATGAAAGAGCTCAAACTTTTGTTACCCCTGGGAAACAAAAAAAAAAAAAGACAACTCAGCTGCTCTGCTAGAGGCAGCAGTTCTGTGATTTGTGTAGGATGAAGCATCTTCCTATAGTAAACAGAAAGCCCTGGATCCATTTGAGATCTCTGAGAGATTGGTTTTAAGTTGTCTTAAGTGAATTCTGATGTTCAAGTGCAAATACCAGCACACAGTAAGCATTTAATAAATGTTTTGTTGAGTAACTAAGTGAAAGAATTTATCAGCTCTGGTCAAAATCATGGGGAAAAAAATAGAGGCATGTTTTGTTTCAATATATCTATCATATAAATATAGCACAGTTGAAGTACTGGTATTAAATCCAGATACTTGGAACTATTTTAAGTGCACTTAGTCTTAAAGAGAAGTATAATATCTTCTCAACAGCAGGATATATCCCTTTATTACGCAGGGTAATCAACTTCTGGTAGAAGAAATTTTAAATCTGAACCAAAATTACGTTTTTCTAGCAGTTCAACTCCACAAAATCAATGTCTAGGGAGCAGGAAGGCTGCATTCCCAGACCTTGTGGGGATCCAGTAAGCATCAAAGCCTCACTTCTACCAATAATCATCTCTCCTTCAGCTCTGTCCTACTCTACCTTGTTGGAATGAATGGACACAAATGAACGCTAATCCTGGACACAGGTTGAAAAATTTAGAAAAGTCACTGCAGTGGGGCTTTAGAAAATTCAAAATCCCAGAAAATATGAATTGTGTTACCTAACAGTTAAAAAAGCCTTTTAATAAGATGTAAGGATTTTCTTTCCTGTAAAATTCAGACACCTAAAATTCCTTCCCAACCTCTAGAGTATACAACTATAAATATTAGCAAGATAAAAGTGAACAAAATATTTAAAGAGGAAACTCACAAAGAATTCAAAACTCACACTGAAATGCAGCTCACATTTTAAATAGAGCTATCCATTAAATAAAAATTATATGGAAATAGAGTTAGAATACTTTGTCTCATAAACATTTTTCCCACTTCAACAAAATTCTCAAAAACTTATTACCTTCTTTAAAATCTAAATTAGTACAAATTAAAAGATAGACTTTAGTTTAAATTATGATATTGTTAGAACTAAATTGTTCATTTGGGGCTCTTATTTTGGATATACATATATATATATACTATTTATATTTGTCTAATTCTATTGAATAGCTCTATCTCTGATACTTTATATATATTCACTACTTAGTTATCTCTACTTACTATCTTTTATTATAACTGAAGTTACATGGAGAAGAGAAATATAGTCTCATATCATCATTGTAATTATCATAGGCATCATTAATCATTATCATCATCACAGAAAGCCAATATTTATTGAGGGTCTTCTAAGTGACAAGCACTATGTTTATAAAATCCCTATAAATTAGGGATTATTATTGATATAACTGACCTAGAGTCACAGAGATTGCTAGTATAGAACTGGAATTTAATTTAAGTTCATCATACTCCAAAGTCCATGCTTATGCTGATAATTAAAACTCATTACATGTTTTAAAATGCAAGAAAATACAAAATATAAAGGGAAAATATATTATTTATATAAAATAGTAATAGCATATAAAAAGCCAACTGTTCAATGGGCATATAATTGGCTGTTTTCCCTACCTGCTTATATACTGAAGTTGGAAAATTGGAAACAGTTTCTGCCATTTATTTCTAAATAAATAAAACTAATTCCCCCTTAAAAACTGATAATAATCAAGAAGAGTTTACTAGTGATTCTTGCATTTTAAAGTATTCAGAATACCTGGCTAGGGTTCCTACTGACAGTGGTAAAGTTGCTGGGTTACTACTTCCTTCCCCTAGCCCAACACCTTGATATGCCACGTAAGTAAAAGAAAAGCATGAAAATTTGAAAAACCAGAACTCCTGAGGAATCCCTGAGGACATGGTTGTTGTGACATGGTGTGGAGAGGAAAATGAAGTTTGGGGCAAATGGGGACTGGATGCCACAGGACAGAGATGGGTACAATGACAGAACAACAAACTGAGCAATCTAAACTGTCAAAATAACACAAACATGAAAAACATAAAATAAAGAAAACATTTAAAAATATTTAAGGAAGAATAAGGTTAAACAGATATAGTAGAAAGCAGTTATAAAAATAGAACAAAGTAGAATTACAGGTAGGAAAACGGTTACCTATGAAAGAAGGAAACAGGGTGATGTGATCATAGATAGAAGGTAGACCTAAATATACTCTGTTGTATAGATTTGATTCTGACATGATACACATAATTGTAAAACAAAACTAAACAAAAAAGCAATAAAAAATTTTAAAGCTAAATTAAACAAATGCACCTAAACATATATCCAGTTCATGACATCAGAATGAGTGGAACTTTTCTTAATGACACTAAAACAAATAAATCTGATTATACATGTTGAATTAATATTGACACTCAATACTGTTGTGGTAGTATTTTAGAATAAACCAAAGAAGAAATTTCATTAGTATTGGAGATACTAGAATTAGGAGCATAGGAAAAGAAGAAAATCAATGTAAATGGATGAGCTTAAGTAAAATCACATAGTGCTAAATTTGAGTTGGAAATATCAATATGAATTCATAATGATTTTGATCCTAAACATATATGTATTCCCCAGCTATAAATAACGACCAATCCAATAACAGCAGTCTCCATTGGTGTCCATATTGTGGTCTCTAAATACTATTTTTCACTAAAAGAGATCACACCTTCTTAAATAAATATGTGATTTGAAGTCTGGACTAGGAAGTATATTAAATGAACCTGAAATATCTTGTCATATCAGTCACTAATCAAGGAAGTTATCAAAGACCTATAAAAACCGAGTCAAAACAGTTACAAGTCAGTTGAAGAGGCTCCCATTGGCTAAAGATGAAGCAATATAAATATCAAGATAGATAATTGAAATGCACTGAAAAACATCAGATATATTTAAGTCATTTTTATAAAGTGATACTTAGAATAAAACAAAATAAAAAAACACCCTAATTGGTCACCTTAGGAATGCTAGGTATTGAAATTATTACTTAGAAAAATGATAAATAAATGGAAAGAATGCAGCAAAAATTCTTCCTTTCCTATGTTATCCCTTTGTTAACTAGCTTCAAAGTAACCTGGAGTTGAGGAAAATTTCTTTTTATAAATTATTAATATTCCAGGGCATCAATAAAAGATTGTGACAAACTGGATAGCATAAAAACTAAGAAATTTATTCTCCAAAAGTTCTGGAGGCTAGAAACCCAAAACCAGGATGTTGCCAGGACCATGCTCCCTCCAGAGATATAAAGGAAGAACCTTCTTTATCTCTTCCAGCCTCTCATAGCCACAGAAATTCCCTGAATTATGGCAGCCTAACTCTAATCTTTGTTCCTGTCTTCACAAGGCTGTCTTTCCTCCGCATCTAAGTTCAATCCAAATTTCACTCTTATGCAAATTTAGTCATATTAAATTTAAGGCCCACCCTAATGACATCATCTTGATTACATATACAAAGGCCCTACTTCCAAATAAGGTCACATTCACAGATACAGGGATTAGGACTCAACATGACTTTTCAGGGACACAATTCAATCCATAACACAGAAGATTCCAACCAATAAATAAAAATGAATGAAAAGACAAAATATCATCATTTTACAACTCCTAATGAAACAATGAATCGAGACAGTGATGACCAATGGCTGTTACTCAAAAACTAAAAAGGCAATTATGGACATTCAGATAGAAGTATCTAGCAACTATCTATTGAGAAGTTTTGTTCAAAATTCTAAACTAAGTCTGTCTAAGTCTCTGGTTTTTACTACCAATTCACAGAAAATACAAGCATCATAGAAACAATTTTAAAGAACACCACAGAGATGTAATCAACATAACTCAGACATTATACAAAACAAATAACTAACTTCTTCATTAAATAAATTAGGAGATATCTATAGATTTAAAGAGATTAGAGAGAAAACTCAGTTAACTGAAATATATATTTCATATCTCAATACTGATTTCACCAAATAAACTGTAAAAGGTAAGAGGTAATTAGATATAAATATTGATTTTAAGTACTGATTGGATATTTATCAATGTTGAGGAATTAATGCTAATTTTTCAGAAAAGATAGTATATCACTGTGCTTAGAAAGAAATAATTCAGATCTTTAGTGACATATGCTGAAATATTTATAGATGAAATATTATGAGATTTTTGGTTTGCTTCAAGATAATTTGAAGGGAGGAAGGAACAAAAATAAGGGTAAAAATGAAGCAAGATTGGTCATCAGCTGATGAATGTTTAAGCCAGTAATGGATTCATGATGATCTATTTCCTATTCTGCCTACATTTGTGTATATTTGAAATGTCTCAAGACAAAACATTTTTTCAAAAAAATATATAACAGGTGAACTAAAAAAAAACAATATTAAGATAAAAACCTACCAATATAGTCAGAGAACAAATTAGTGACCAAAGGACCAGACTGAATAACTCTGCAGAAGACAATGGAAAGAAATAAAGTGATAGAAATATAAAAGAAATGTCAAGAGGTATGGAGAGAAGAAGTTTCAGCATTTATATAATAGAAGTACCAGGAGGAAAGAAAAAATGACTAAAAGGAAGAACGTATCTGAAGAAATAATGACCAAAAACTAAAGAAAGATGTGAAACATACAATTTAAAAGAATAATATAATTTCAGGCAAGATATATTATTTTAAAAATTTCAAACAATTAAAAACACCTATATCTGGATATATTTAATGAAATTTAGCAGTATCAAAATGAAAGAAAAAATTGAAAAGTTTTTGGAAAAAATATCACTCAAAAACATTTATAGAATTATGAAACTTTTCAACAATAATGCTAGATATAAAACAATATTTAAACACTACATTAAAGGCCTAAAAGATAATAAAAAATAAATATCAAGATTCTGGGAAAATGGCAGAATAGGAGGTCACTGTAATGACCTCTTCCCACAAACACACTAAGGAAGCAACTACATATACAACAACTAACTCCAAAAACAACTGGAAGACCTGCAGAACAGACTTTCTACACCTAACAACAACAAAAAAATACCACATTGGAAAGAGTAAAGGAGCAGAACTATGACTGATCAGGAGCCAAGCCCTTCCCCCTCCCAACCTAAAAGTGAGAAGGAGTGAGGAACAGAGAGAGGAAAGAAATAAAACCCCAAGAATCCGGCATGTCCTCTGGGAAAATGAGTACCCATAGCATTGGGCTTTTAAAAAACAGTGCGATTAAACACCAGGGAGAGCTAGGAGGCTGTGAGAGGCCAAATTTCTGTTTGTGGAAGACCACCATGCTGTGTCAATTGCTCTGAGACTCAACACAGAAACAGAAGTTTGAAAAGAGATTTACCTTTGGGAAGTGTGCCAGAAGTATGGGGTTCTGAGGGCACTCTCTCAGTGGGGAGAAAGGGTTGGCAGATGCCAGTTTTCCAGCCCTTCTTTAGCCTAGATGACCAGATACTTACAGGATTAAGTTCTGAAACTCTCCAGCTACCCTACTTCACTTTGTTTCACCCAGTTTTGCCCTGCAGATCTGCCTTTCCCAACATGCCAGACCAGAGGTAGTCACATGAGCCATTGCTAGCAGCCAGACTAAATGCTGGCCTCCTGGGCACAGTACACTGGCAATGGAGTGGCTCAGTCATTAAACTGCACCAGTGTCACACATTTTGTAAGAGGAGTAGCAATGAGCCATTGCTGACATCCAAACTGAATGTGGCCCCTGCTTACAGTACACCAACAGCAGCTGAAGCTAAGCCACAACAAGAGTGTGCACAAAGCCCACAGAGAAGACACTCCTAGAGCATCTGGCTCTGGTGAACAAGGTGTTTTGTGCTTCTGGGTACACAGGACAACAACTGTATAAAGCCACTCCTTCCCAGACCAGGTGGCATAGCTAGTCTATTTAACACAGAGAAAGAAACACAGATAACAAGAGAAAATGAGGAGGCAGAGGAATATGTTCCAAACAAAAGAACAAGATAAAACCCAGGAAACATGCTAAATGAAATGGAGATAAGATATCGATCTGATAAAGAATTCAAAGTAATAGTCATAAAGATGCTCACTGAACTGGATAAAATAGACAAAGTCAGCAGAGTTTGAAATAGAGGACTTCAACAAAGAGAAAATATGAACAAGAAGGAGTCAGAGCTGAAGAATACAGTAACTGAAATGAAAAATATAACCGAGGGGATTAATAGCAGATTAGAGGATGCAGAAAAATGGCTCTGCTGTGGAAGACAGAGTAGTGGAAAGCAATCAAGCTGAGCAAGATAAGCAAAGAAGAAATTCCAAAAATGGGAATTTTGGGATGCTAAGATATCTTTGCAACACTTTCAAATGAAACAAGATTCATATAATAGGGGTCCCGGGAGGGGATGAGAGAGAAAGAGACAGAAAGCCTACATAAAGAAATAATAGCTGAAAACTTCCTCAAACTTGGGAAGGAAACACACATCAAGGTCCTGGAATTACAGAAAGCCAATAACAAGAGGAACCCAAGGAGGTTCACAGCAAGATATGTGGTAATTAAAATGGCAAAGATTAAAGATAAAGAAAGAAATCTTAAAATTAGCAAGAGAAAAACAGACAGGTATCTACAAGCAAAAACTCCATAAGGCTACTAGCAGATTTTTCAGCAGAAACTTTACAGGTCAGAAGGAAGTGGCATGAAATATTCAAAGTGCCGAAAGGCAAAAATCTACAATGAATATGTAACCAAGAATATTCTACCCAGCAAAGTTTACATTCAGAATTGAAGGAGAGAGAGAGTTTTCCAGATAAAAAAAATGTTAAAAGAAACAAATTGGACTTACATATTAAAGGGACTTCTTTTAATGGAAAAAAATTTTTTGTCATGAGCCAAAACAAATCTACAGTAAAGATAGCAGACCAATCCCTTACAAAATAAATATGAAGTTCAAATGACAAGAGCAGTAAATCAGTTAGACACAAAAATTAGTCAAGGGATACACAAAATAAAAAGATGTAAATAAAGACATCATATCCATAAAACATGGAGCAGGAATAATAATAATAAAGAAGTGCTTTTAGAATGTGTTCAAGCTCAAGTGATCATCAATCTAACATAACTATTATGTAGAT
>JAVSCE010001372.1:0-56628 GCA_032199065.1 Smutsia gigantea | reverse complement strand
GAGCAGAAAGGGCCTGTGTCTGGTTTAAAGAACAATGCCAAAGCAAACTCCCATAGCATCACCCTCTTTCTTGTCTAGTGTGAGAAAGAGAACCTTGCCAGAACCTCAGAAGCCTCCTGCGTTCCCCGCCCTAACAGCCCATCACCCCCGTCTCTTCCCTTCATCCAATCTCTCTCTTGAATCTACTGTGAACCATTTCCTTTATTGTTTGGCCATGAACATACTTATCACTAGACAACACATTGTCTGGAGTTGCCTGGTTTTTAATTTTCTGTGGCTTCACGCTTTCTTCCATGGCTCTTGTTCTGTATAACATGGCTGGAGTTTTGCCCATTTCAATGCTTATGGTGGGTCATTCCTTCTTCCTGATTTTCCAAGCATGACTAACAATGCTGCTGTACGTGACTCCTAATACACATTGGCATGAATCTCTTTAATATACTTAAGAGGAATTGCTGGGTCACAAGGTATGTGATTTTTAACTTTACCAGGGAATGCCTGTTTTCTGAAGTGGCTCGCTTTCAGGCATGCTCACATAGAGTTCTTTTCACTCAGTGGCCCTAGGGTGGTCTCTCTAGAACAGGTCTATAACACCAACTGAACTTCTTTGGTTTCATCAGGCTAAAAGTCTGGGGGAAGCTAAAGCAAAAATGGTTGTGAGGTCACCAAAGAAATAAGCCCAAGGCTTATTGGCTATTGTGACAGTGAAAATTATATTTTGCTGTAAGTGACCAAAAAAAAAAAAACCCACCAAAATAACAGCAGATTAAACAAGATAGAAATACATTCCTCTCCCACATAAATGAAGACAAGTCAGCTATCCAGGCTGGTACAGTGCCCCATAGTATAGGTTCCTTCCATCTTGTTACACTCCCCTCTGCCCATGGCTTGAGCTGCTTAAACTCCCAGAAGGCTGTTTGAGCTCCTGCCATCACATCCATATTCCAGCCAGCAGGGAGAAAGGAAAAGAACGTTTCACCCCTTTTCTTTGAATACACTTTCAGAAAGCTATACAAGATACTTCCTCTCATATCCCAGTGGCCAAACTTAATTTCATTGTCACAACTGGCTGCAAGTGACACTAGGAAATGTAGTTTTTTAATTCTTGGTGCCCATATGCCCCGCCAAAACCTGAGAGTTCTATCATTAAGGAAGAAGAGAAGATGGATTTGAAGGACAATTAACAATCTCTGCTAAAGATGCTCTTGCTCAGAAGAGCAACTCCAAGCAGGTCTGCCTAATACCCTCACCACACAAACATACACATACATCTATGTCCCACAACACAAAATGCTGGAGAGTAAACTACATATTTAACAAGGCCACATCCTTAAACATTGCAAGCTATATGTCTGTTCACTAAGGACACTGTGGTGCCCACACAGTCAGTTTTAAAGTCAGTTTTCTTCCCCTGTTACAGTCTTGTCTTCCTCCTGTCTGGGTCCTCTAGATTTTTTAAGGCTAAGGTCTTTCTCCTAGGTCTCTCCTAAAGAACTGGTACTTAAATCCCCTTCGATATATAAACGTGGCACTGAAACATAGGTGGGATGAGCCCAGAAGCCCATACATTGAGCCCAGATAAATATACAAACTTAAGTGCAAGCAAATCCATTTCTAATATACCAGAGCTTCTCTACCTCAAAAGCCTTCCAAGGTTCCTACCTGTTAGAACAATATGACTGAATTCTTGGTTGTCCAAGGCCCTTTGTAATCTGACTCTGACCTACCTTATCTTTAACTACAACCATTGCCCAACAGGGACCAAAATATAATAATGACGATAAATGATGATGATAACCATGACGCAGACACCGGAAGTTACTGTTAAGTGAGTGTGTGCTATGGGCTATGTCCCGTCTTAGCTTATTGACATACATTCTCTCATTTAATCCTCACTGCAATGTGAGCATTTTTGCCATTTTATAGATTAGGAAAACAAGGCTCAAAGAGGTCAGGGAGTTTTCCCAAAGTTTAAAACTGGTGTGATCCCCGAAATTCCCTAGTTTGGTCCAAACCTGCTCACCTCCAAGAGTGCAGCTCAATTGTCCTCTCCTTTATAACCCACCCTCACCCCTATACCTGAGCCAAATGAGATGCTTCCCCTTCTGTGCTCCCCTGCGCTGTGTTCATTCTTGCTCATTGCACTTTCCAACAAACATTCAGCAGGTTGTCAATGGACGCCTCTTACGCACCAGGCATTGTGTTGTGTGGCTGTGTTCCTGTCTCTGCTCGACCACAGCTGGGTATGCTGCTGGAAGGAATTGTGTTTCTTTAAAGAAAAATCTGTTTAATTCTTACTAATTTAATTGTGCTAAACATGCATTTAAATATTCATAAATTTACTCCCTTAGCCATATTTAAGCGTACAGTTCAACAGTGTTAAATAACCTCCCATTGTCGTGCCACCTGTCTCCAGAACTCTTTTTCATCCTGCAGAACTGAAACCCTGTATCCATTAAAAAACAATTCCCCATTCTCCCTCCCCAGAGCCCCTGACAACCACCATTCTACTTTCTGTCTCTATGAATTTGACTACTTTAGGTATATTTGACTACCTCATGTAAGTGGAATCATGCAGTATTTGTCTTTTTGTGTCTGGCTTATTTCACTTAGCAAAATGTCCTCAAAGTTCATCCATGTTGTAGCACGTGTCAGAATTTCCTTCCTTTTAAGGCTAAATAATATCCCATTGTATGTATATACCACATTTTGTTTATCAGTTCATCCATCAGTGGACACTTGGATTGTTTCCCAATTTTAGCTGTTGTGAATACTGCTGCTGTGAACAGGGGCATACAAATGTATCCTGGAGACCCTGAAGGGCCCTGCTTTTGGCGATAAATCCAGAAGTGGAATTGCTGGATCACATCCTGGCCAACATTTGTTACTTGCTGTTGTTTTTTTAAAATAATAGTCATCATAATGGATGTGAGGTGGCTTACTTTGTAAAATTCTTCTAAATGAGCACAGGCCCTGGTATATCAGGTGTTTATGGAGCAAATGAATGAATGGATTCGACCACAAATGGATGAGGTCGTTTTGTTTCCCAGGGTTGGTTTGATGAGGAAATAGTCTCTTGATAGGCTGGTGTCTTGTCTAAGGTCAAGAGCCTGAATTTGAATTGTTTGACTGTAAGACTGCACACTTGCTAGAAAACAAGAGGCTTTCCTTTGAGCCCCGAGGGGTTTGTTTCTGTCTGCCAGGCCCAAAGGCCCACCCTTGGTCCTCCTGGTGAGCAGCTTTGGGCATGGAAGGGGAGGCAGCCCCTCTAGTCACCTCTCCAACCTGGCTTCACCCTGCACAAGGCAAACAAATTCAGGAAAAAGACGCAGCTGACATGCAAACCCCGAGGGCCCAAGGCCCCCCAGCCCACTAGGGATGCTGGGGGGGTTCAGGAGCCTAGCCAGCTCTCCTCATCCACCCCAGTGCTCAGTGGGGCAGTGCGAGTCACATTTCAGTAATACTTCCAGGCTGATTTGAAAGCCAAAGGGAGCAGCCACTGCCACAGGAGAACTTCTCTGGATGCCTGCAGGCTTATGCTAGGCTGAGTCACTTCCTCACCTTAATTCTTCCTAATACCTTCCTTTTCTCTGCAGCTTTACTCTGGCACCACTGTTTGGGCGTGGAATGTCTAGTGAAGCTGTGAGGTGGGTCACTGAGCTGTCTGCCCAGATATTACAAACATGGCCATGACTACAAATAGAGGATATGAGAGGTGGGGTGCGGGGGCAAAGTAAAGCCAGGTTTGTCTGCTGGCGAGGGGAGGGAGCAGGGGCTGGTGGAGGAGGGAAAGTTGCAGGGGCAAGGGTGGAGAGACATATCTGCTTTGCAATGCATTCCAGGGAATTCCAGCCCATGCCACCTTCACTGGAGAGCACAGCTGCATCCTGAAGGTCAAGTTCAAAGGTTATGTGCTGTGCCCCAGTTGCGTAGATCAGCCTATTTTTTGAAGTACCACTGTTGTGCCTTTTACCTGTACGTATGCTTTCTTTCCTTGATTACATTTAAGATCCTGCATTCTTCATTTGTATCTTCTCAGCATTGTTTCCTTTGTCTGCCTGCCTCAGCTTGTGTATTCCAAGATAGGAATCAGGGCAAAGTTTTAATTTTTATTAGTTACTCATTCACGTAGCTCAAGGAGTCAAATGGTGCAGGCTTATGAAAAAGAGACATCTCCCTCATCAGGCATCAGAGATATCCCTCTTAGATTATTTTGGCATTTACCACAATTTCCTAAATAGCGTCATTTTGTTACTATATTATGATGTTTCAGTTTTAGGCACTATTGTCTTGCACGCTTCACCCACCCCCTCACCCTTCCTGGTCCCCATATCTATTCACTCCAATTTTCCACGTTTGTGTTTCTGTACTATTTTGGGGGAAATTTCCTGAACTTTATCTTCCTTAATTCTTCTATTTTTTTTTATTTCTGATATTTTAAATTTTTATTAATTCCTTTTGCCCTTTGAATGTTTCCTTTTTAAAAAGCAGTAACACTGTGTTCTTGCTTTAGGTTTATATGTACATGTATATAATATCTATATAAAATATGTCTGTATATGTGAATATATATTTGATAGTATTGTGTTTTTGTTTTAGGATATTTTTAAAAATCTCTAAAGATATTGATAAATTTTTGTTTTAAAAATTTCTCTTCTCCTTGCATAAACCATTTTCTCTAATTTTTTTGCCTCTTTTATTTTAGTCTCTGCCTTTCACTGTAGAAGCTTCCATCAGATGTCTGATGATGTTGGCTTTCTGAGCGGGGCTGCTGAAAAGCTGATTGGAAACTCTGAGCACATAGTTGGGAGATTTCTTTTTTTTTTTTTAATTTATTTTGGTATCATTAATCTACAATTACATGTGCAATATTACGATTATTAAACTACCCCTTCATCAGGTCCCCCCCACCAACCCCATTACAGTCACTGTCCATCAGCGTAGTGAGATGCTGTAGAATCACTACTTGTCTTCTCTGAGTTGTACAGCCCTCCCTGTGCCCCCCCCAACATTACATCTGCTAATCATAATGCCCCTTGGGAGATTTCTGACTGTGTACTTTACTGCAGGGTGATCTGGCTAAGCTATTCCATTGGTGAACCTCTGATGTCAGCATCCTTAGGTCTTTTTTCTTGGGCTAGTCAGATTCCCCAAATTCCATCAGCCACCTGGAGTTAGCATCCTGGGAAATGAATGACTGAAGTAGGCTTGGGCTCCACACTGTTTACATGAACGTTTGCTTAACCCCAAGTGTTAAGGACAGAGCCCATTATTAACTTAGTCCAGTATCCCCTAAACTAGAGACCCTCTGGTTTACATTCTCCTGAGAATAAACTTAGTCGTACACTAATTGTCCAGATGTTAGACTACCAGAGTGCACTTGGGGTATTCTTAAATTTTCAAACAGTTCTCTTGTTCTTAGCCCTACCTTCACCCCTAATTCTGATGCCATCAATTCCTGAGCCTTTTGGAGACTGCAAGTAGTAAATCTCATTGCTTTTCGCTTCTACCTGGGCCAATTGAGGAACCAGCTGTCTTGGATCTGCTAAGTTAATTGCCATTCATTCATTTGTGTTCCAGCTTCCAACATTGTATAGTTGTACTTTCATCTCCATTCCCATTCCTACCAATAGCCTGAGGTCTGCACCAAGGGGTCTGCACTCTGGCTGGGGCCAACCTCCAATGCTTCCAGCACCAGGCAGCCTCTGAAACCTCGACTCAGCTGTCTAACTGCAGAGGCTGTCCTCTTCTCTGTTCTGAGTCCTGCCCTATGCATGGGTAGTTTAGGATCCAGCCAAGCCTCAAGGGGAATTTTTGAATAATCAACTTTAGTTTTAAAATACAATATATTGATTTACCTACAGTAAAATTCACTCATTTTAAGAGTAAAATTAATAGCTTTTGACAAATGCAAACAAGTGTGTAACCATCACCACATTCTGTCACCTCCAAAAGCTTTTGTGTAGATTTTGGGGGCTCCTTCTCTGCATCTCTTTCCCCTCTTGCCTTCCCCAGGACACACACACCAATCCCAGCTGCCTCGGCAGCGTTGCACTCAATCTGTTTTACCCACCCAGTGAAGCTGCCATTCTCTCCTGGGACATTATTTTCCACAGTTTAGAAAGTGTCCTCAGGGTGAATGATGAGTGTTCTCTTCTCGATCATAGCCCTGTACTTGTTGACCTCTCACATAGGCAGAGTTGTTTAATGCATTTCCTCCAGTCTCTATAGCTGCTCACACAGGGGTCAGGGAAAGAGAAATGTGATTGCAACTACTCCATCATACCTGGAAACAGATGTTTTAAAAATATCTTTTAAATACACACTTTACACATTTTCTTCACATGTTGGTCAAACCAGAGAACATGCAGAAAAGCCCCTGCCCAAGTCTTCGTTACGGCAATCCGGTGGGGAGCCCTTGTGTCCGGAGTGCTCCTGGGCTCTTGAAGTGCGTCCAGAGATCCTGCTAGAATGCAGCTCAAGTCAGAAGCTACTTGCTCATTGGGTGGCTTCTGGCCACTCCTGGAGAGGCAGGTGTGGTGATTTTTACATCAAATACTTGGGAAGCCTAGGGACATCAGAGTCTGATGAAGCTAGGTTTTTCGGTTCTGACGTTACCGTGTGCCTTGGAAAGTTAGAACCACTTTGGCCCTTGATTTTCTCATTTACAAGCAGGGAGACTAGTAGCAACTTCAGAGGATGCTTTTAAGGGTTCATTTGATATATTCAGCAGGGTGCATGCTACAAAGCAAAACCCCCTAATGGTGGTCATTGATCATTATTTTTAGGGACATGAAGAGGTTTTTTTGTACCCTGTTAAGTACTTCGTGGCGAGCATCTTTTGGATAGCCCAGCACCTAACCCCTGCCTTCCTCTACTGAGTGAAAGTCTTTCCTTGCTTCCCATTCCCCAGAACAGGAATGAATGACAGACCCTCACTATCTTTGTGCCCTGGTCCCTGGTGGCCAGCGTGACCAGCTGGACGGTCATGCAGAGGGAGAATGGAGAGTCTAATTTTGTCAGTGGGGGCTAAGGCAGCCCCCGGCCCACCAGCATGGTGCCCCGGGGCCTATCCAGAGCACGCCAGGGACTGTGAGCCAGTGGTTCTCTGCTGCCATTTACTCTTGGCTTTGGCCCGTTTTTCTCATTGTGGGTTTCTAGCCTTTGTACTGATTCTGTGAGCTGCCTGTTAGGTTTCTAAAAACAAAACTTCTCTGCATCATTAGCTGGGTTTGGTTTCTTGTGACCAGGAACTCTAATTCATACACCTGTTATCAAAGATGAAGCAGGTTATCAAAAATGGCAGCGATGTTCATAATGCCCATGGCGTGGGACACAGGGGAGCACACCTGCTCTCCTGGTCGCTCTTGTAGTTAGGAACAGGCCCTTGTGAAAATGAAAACAAAGAGTCAGCAGAAATTGAACCTTAGGAGAAAACAAAAAGAATTACAAATTAAAGCAATAGCATTTTCTCCTGTCATACATTAGTAAATGTGCATATATACATGTTTATGTGTATGTAATTAAATTATAGCTGGTGTGGGCAGGGGACCAAAGTGTTCTGCCTCAGCGTCACAGAGAGCTCGGCCTCAGCCAGTGCCAAGGGAGTCCAAGCAAGTGTCACCACGTTACTAGTGGAGAAACACTGTAAAGATTGCTTCCCACTGCCTTCAGCAGTTTTTCCCTAAGAGGGGCAACAGTAATTTCTCCCAGGTGTGTGGATCTGTTGGCAAGCAGGAGTTGGCGGTGCCTTTGAAAAAAAAATTGTCATACAATATACCTAACATAAAATTTAACATTTTAACCATTTTAAGTGTACAGTTTAGTGGCATTCAATATTATTGTACCACCAGTCTCCAGAACTCTTTTTATTTTGCAAAACTGAAACTGTGTCCATTAAACAATACTCCAATCTCCCCTCCCACTAGGCCCTGGCAACAATCATTCCACTCTCTGTCTCTATGGATTTGACTACTGTGGGAACCTCATATAAATGGAATCGTACAATATTTGTCTGGTTTATTTCACTTGGCGTAATGTCATTTGTGTGATAGCATGTGTCAGAATTTCCTTCCTTTTTAAGGCTGAATAATATTCCACTGTATGTATAGACCATTTTGTTTATGCCATTCATCCATTAATGGACACTTGGGTTGCTTCCACCTTTAGGCTGTTGTGAATGAAGCTGCTGTGAACATGGATGTGCCAAGTATCTGTTAGCCCCCTTTAAAGAGAGCAGGGGCAAGAGGAAGCTGGTGGGGAAGGGGGACCCTAGAGCAGCCACTAGCGTTTGTGTGACCTTGGGTTAGCACTTTCCCTCTCACTCTTTTAAAACAGCTTTATTAAAATATCATTCACATGCCATAGAATTTAACCATTTAAAGTATACAATTCAGTGGCTTTTAGAATATTCAGTCATGCGTCTATCACCACAATCAATTTTAGAATATTTCCATCACCACAAAAAGGAAATGCATACCCATTAGCAGTCACTACCCAATCTCCCCATGCCCCCAGCCCTAGGCAACCACTAATCTACTTTCTGTCTTTATAGGTTACCCTATTATGGACATTCATATAAATAGCATCATTTACTATGTGGTCCTATGTGGTCCTTTGTAAATGACTTCTTTCACTTAGCATATTCTCAAGGATCATCCACATTGTAGCATGTGTCAGCACTTCATTCCTTTTTATGGCCAAATTATATTCCATAGTATGGATTACTACATTTATTTATCCATTCATCCACTGATGGACATTTGGGTTGTTTCCATTTTTTGGCTATTATGGACAATGCTGCTATGAACATTCCTGTACAAGGTTTTGTATTAGCAGACGGTTTGATTCTCTTGGGGGTGTAACTAGGAGAGGAATTGCTGGGTCATGTGGTAAATCTATGTTTGAGCAACTTCCAGACTGTTTTCCAAAGTTACTTGTTATGTACTGAATGTTTGTGTCCACCCCACACTCACATGTTGAAGCCCTAACCCGTAATGTGATGGTTCTAGGAGGTGGGGCCTTTGATGTCATGAGGGAGGCCCCCTGATGGGATTAGCGCCTGTTCAAGAGGATGAGACACCAAAGCTTTCTCTCTCTGCCAAGTGAGGATACAGCACGGAGTGGGTAGTCTGCAAGTCAGGAAGAGGGCCCGCATGGAGAACTGAATATGCTAGCACCTTGTTCTTGGACTTTCCAGTGTCCAGAACTGTGAAAGAAATGTCTGTTGTTTAAGCCACCTTGTCTGTGGGGTTTTGTTGTAGCAGCCTGAGCTAAGACACACCTCAAATATTTTACAAGTGTGTATGAAAGTTCCAATTTCGTTGGTCTTTTGATTACAGCCACCCTAATGGGCGTGTGGCAGTATCTCAGGGTGCTGGTTTGCGCTTCCCTGGTGGTTCACCTTCCCTCTTGAGCCACACCCTTCTCCTCTGCTAAGACAGAATCTAGAGGTTCTTAAAGGTCCTTCTAGCTTGACATTCCGAATTCTGTTTCCTTTAGAACTCTGAAGGTGTACTGCTGTGGATGGGGATTAGGGAGGAAGAAAAAGCAGAGAAGAGGTGTGACAGAAGCTCTCAGGAATTCTTCTAAACGGCCACAGTTACAGGACCTCAGAGCCATCAAGACTTTTGCAACCTCAGCCAGTACAGGTGAGGAAACTGAGGTCCAGAGGGATGATGGTTACCTAAAGTTGTTCAGTATGTCCACAGCCAGTCGGAGAGCCCAGACTTGCTAAGGGGTGCTGGAGAGCCCTGGGTTTGATTTCCATTGATCTGTATGACTATGGGCCACTTTCAGAAACAGTTTCCCTATTTGTGTAATGGGCATAACAGCTACATTACAGAGGTGTTTTGAGGATATAAAATTGTTGGCATAGTAAATGCTCTGTAAATGAGCGATTTAATTCTAACTTTGGAATATTTAATATTTACATGGCTATGACAAAAGAAACTCAACAAACAGTACACAAAAGAGCATACAGGAAGAATAAGTCTCTTTCCTCCACCCCCTTTTTGGGGCCACCTCTATTGCTAGTTTCCTTTCTTTCCCTTCAGATACATTCTGTGAGTACAAGTTATTTGTCACATGGGATCCTAGAGTTGATGGAGATCATTAACTTGCCTGCCTTTCTAAGCTGGTCTTTCCCTCTGCCCGTTCACACCCCCCTTCTCCTGCCACTACACAGAACTGTGGGGCTCCCTTATTTGTCCTGCTCCCCCTTCCCAAGCCCCATCCACCTGGTAATGATTTCCTAGTCTTCCAGGGGTCTCCATGGGGACGTTTCCTGCTCCACTCTCCATGGCAACTCTTCAGGTTGCTATGGTGACACTTAACTGATTATTTGGAGACCCTTAAATAAATCACTCATGGTGGTATATGCTAGGAGTGTTTGGCTCTGGCTCTTATGTTTGGGGCCAGGGTTGGGGCCCAGGCCTGCAGGCAGAAATGGGAGGAGTGGGGGAGGTGGTCAGGGCCCATTGCCCTTGGTTCTAGTGGTGCGAGAGGCCCACTCCCAGCAAAGATGGAATTAAGCCTTCTGTGAAGTGGTGTGAGGACAGGAAGCTGTCAGGCTTGTGTGGTCCTTGAATAGAGAGATCCTGCCGTGAGGACACCCGTAAGAGTACTGTGGGCTCAGTATGAGGGGCAGCTGTGAGGAAGTTGGAGCACGAGTGAGCAGGGATTCAAATCTAGGCCTGCTGGGCTCCAAGGCCCTCAGTCCTTGATGCTAAGTGCCAAGAGGGCATTTAAGATGGAGTTGATGCCTCCATTTTTCAACCAGTATTTTTAGAGCACCGTCTACATGCCAGGTACTGTGCTAAGCACTGAGGAATAAAACCAAAATACCAGTCCTCATGGAGCTTACATTCTACGGGGGAGACACAGTTAGCAAAATAAACAATTAAAATACATAGGCTAGCTGATGGTGTGTTAGGGAAGGGGGCTAGGGAATGCCAGGACAAGCTGTGATGCACACTGCCACAAGGGCTTGGGACCCTCGACACAGTCACAGCGCTCACCTTTTCAGACAGTTGTTTTGGGACCAGTTCCTTGCACATGTTCTAGCAGTACAGCTAAGCAAGTTAGTCTTCCAGCTTCCTGGATGCCTCATAAGGCACACTGAAGCAGACACACATGGCTGAGAGTTTCATCTCCATTTTACAAATGGGGACACTGAGGCCAAAGGAGGGAAGAGGCATGCCCAAGGCAATGATGACTGGGACTTGAGGATGGTCTAGTTCAGGACCACTTCTGCCAGGTAATGAATTTACTGTTAAGTCTGCAAACTCATTCCTACTCTGAGCACTGTCTTAACAGTGGCTGAATAGCTTGTCTTGGGCACCTGGGAGATGGGTAGTCTCTCTGGAGCATCTGGTTTATTTCTAATGTCAACATCAGGTGGTTACGATAGGCTTCCTGACTCATATGTGGTGTTGGTCAGGCCTGTTCTTTGGTGGAGCAGACTGAAGGGTGCAGGGCTACAATTCTTTTAACCCCTGGCGGCACTACGTCCTCCAGGAAATGGAGAAGCTTGAGAGCACAGGTCCACAGAGTGTGTCCTCTGTGCCAGAGAGCTTCCTCAGGAGGCAGGGAGGCTTGGGACTTTCTACACTAGGCCCCCTCTGCCTTTTCTGAGTGTGGATTATCCACCTTCGGATAGGCCTTGGGTTTGGGCCCAGGTTAAGAGGCAACAGAAAATGACTTCTGGCTAGTTTAAGTCCCAAGAGGTGTTCCCTGGAAAGGTCCTTGGACAGTGGGTGGAGGGGCTGAGAGGCCAGCTTCAGGAGGCGCAGGGGCCCTGGGGCACTCTCTGGGGCCTGCGCTCTCACCGACACCAGCGCAGTTTCTGGAGAGGATGTGACTGGACTCTTGCTGGTGGCCCTCAGCCCTTGAAGGGTCGGGCTTTCCCCTTTCACAGGGCTTCCTGTGCACTAGTCTTTCCACCTGGAACACCCTTCCCCTTGCTCTTCTCACCCTTCAGGGGACAGCTTTGTCACCCCTCACAGACCGTCTCAGACTGTGTGTCCGAAGCAGGTCTCCCCTTTTTTAGTCACTGTAGCCATCTCTCCCTTGGCTCTTAGCATAGTTTGTAATTACTATGTCTCTTCCACTAATTTGTGCTTTCCAATCTGAATATAATAGCCACTAGCCACATGTGGCTACTGAGCATTTGAAATTTGAGATGTGCTGTTAAGTGTAAAACATGCCCTAGATTTTGAAAACTTACATGAAGAGTATAAAATATCTCCTCATAATTTTTATATTGATCACACACTGAAATATTTTGGATATGTTGAGTTAAAGAAAATACATTGTTAAAATTAAGTTCACCATTTTTTTTTAATGTGGATAGTAGAAAACTTAAAACTACGTATGTGGCTTGTACTGTGTTTCTGTTGGATAGTGCCATGACTAGATTCATTCCACAAGGAAGGGGCCGTGGAAAATGTTTACCACTCTCTACCCAGCAACTGGTATTGGGGTAGGACATTGTAGGTGAGCAAAAACCAGTGTTATATATCGAATGAATGTTTGACAGTTACATTTTCCATCAGCCCAGAAACATTCTAAACAGCCTGCTAAGGGAATATGATCTAACTTAAATGTCAGTTTATTAAAAACACAAAACCCCAAACTCACTCATAAAATTTACAAGAAATGGAAAACGGAAAAGGAGGTCAGGGTCATAGTCCCTTCTGAAGAAGTTCCTTGTGTCCACCCACCCCAGCAACATTGCAGTTCCAAGGGGTTTAGGGAGGATATTCTGACCTTTGTTTAAGGCAAAAAAAAAAGAAAAAGAAAAAGTCCTGATACACCGGAGGCAGAGATAGGATTGCTCTTCACTTCTCTTTGTTTTTTTTTTGCTAACAGAAGCCCCTACTTTTAGCTAGGCACATGGCCATAGAACCCAAATGGTATTTTCCAGCCTCCTTTGCAATTGGGTTTGGCTAGTTCTGGCTGAGGGGCTGGCTGTAAACAGAAACATCGAGCAACTTTTGGGAACTTTCCTTCATGTCAAGGGCTGCACGTCTTTCCCCCTTTCTTCTGGCTGTAGTGCCTGGAGCGTGGGCAGTCACCTCAAACCCGAGGAATGGGGACATGGCCATGACCTAGGGCTGGTGGAAAGGAAGGCTCAGAGGGACCTGGGTTCCTGACAGCTTTGTAAAACTGCCATATCAGCTCCAGAATGACCCCTATGGTCTTTTTATGTCAGAAAAGAAAATCTTAATAGACTTTTTGGCACCTTAACCTGGTAAGGTAACAATATTCTTGAATTTCTGGTGCCTACTTGCTTTATGTTTATATAACTGGAAGAGACCACTCAACGACTTTCAGAACAGAATGCTCATGCACTTTCCAGAACAAAGTCTGCTCCAAGATGACTTAATTTCTTTACATCAGATTTTGATTTTAAAAATGACAATACCTTCAGAATGCACAAAATTAGAAAGGTACAATACAGTGAAGAATCAGTCACCTCCTTCCTCTATCCTTTAGTCATCTAGTTTCTATCCCCAGAGGCAACCACTATTAAGTTTAATATATTACTTGCTGATGATGACTTTTAAATGGCAACCTCTCATTTAAAGAGAAAAAAGAGAGTTCCACCTCATGGGACACTCTAATAAACTTACATAAACAAACATACCAATATCCATTATCTCTCTATAAAAAAATCTCTGAGTTATTTTGGTCTTATTACCTACAGTTTTTAAATGAGATCACATTTACTTAATAGCTCAAACTGAAATGTTCACGCCCTCAGCTGTAAGACTACCAAGTGTCAGTTCCCTTCCCTAGCGTTCTTCCCCCTTGGTGTGAATTACTTCCTGCGATCTACCTATGGTGCACACAGTGGGACAGGAATTATGTCTAAGGAGGCCCAATACCCAAAGCCACAAGGACAGCTCCACCTGGGTGAATTAAAAAGGGCCATAGGATTGGGTTTTAGTTGTGAATTCACAGACCATGTTTTTCAGTAAAAACAGTGAGAGCCACCATAACTGCAAACACACTTGAGTGTGTACTGGGCCAGGCACTGTCCTAAGATCTCATACGCATAATCATGTTGAAACCCTACAATGACCCTGTGAGTTAGGTACCACTAAAAAGCATTCCTACCTCATAAATGAGTAAGGCAAAGAGAGGTTAAGTCATTAGTTACAGATCACCAGATACAAAGGGGAAATTGGGATTTGAATTCTGAATATCTGATCATAGAACCCAGACTCTTAACCACAAGAGGACCCCATCAGATGGTAAGCCCTATGCAAGCAGGGACTTTCTCTGAGGGCCCAGCACACCACCTGGCACAGAGCAGAAGCTTAACTATTCATGGACTTAAATGCCCACTTATTAACACCGTATGTTGAGGGTGAGAAAGGATGGTTAGCATCCTTTCCCAGCAGCTTTCCAGCAGGCTTGTGTCTTCTGCTTGGGTCCTACCCTCTAGAATTTAAACCCAAGGGAAGGAGGCCAAATTAGGGGCATGGAAGGCCCTGTAGGGTTAGAAACAGAGGACTACGCTGGCTCAGAGGGACCTCTCTCTTTGCCCCTGTGAGACCTGATGTACTGAGCCTGCCTACAAGAGCTGGGCCCTTCATTCTGCAACTCTGACCCCGGACTCTGCTGGGTACATTTTTGCTAAGTTTGATCGAGAACCTCTTTGCTCCACCCCTTCTACTGAAAAATTTCTTTTAGATGCATTAATATCTGAGTTAGCTATTTCATTTACTGCTGTACTTACAGTACCTAGAACAGTACCTTGGACACAGTGGCCCTTATTAGTTGAATGAATCAAAGAACAGTTAAGCTAAGCACCTGATTCTGGACAGGTGGCACTTCTAGGGAACAGGCTTTGGAAATAGTGCATCATGTCTCATGGGGTTTGAATAAGCTACATCACAGAGGAGGAGCTGGGTGCTCACTGTTGATGTCTGGCACATGAGAGGTGGGCTTCTGTCAAGGGACATTAATTATTTTAGGAGTTAGAGCCCATCTGTATCTCAATCACCCTGTTTCACAATCCACAGGGATGAATTGCTACAATCGTACGTATGGCACGTTTCCCTCTTCTGAGTTTTGGCTGAAAAATGGTTCTGTCAAGTGACAATAAAAATTCAAGAAAAATAATCATTATACAGTGTCAGGTTCAATCAGACATGAATCAGTGAGAATGAATACACATGGATTAACCCTGAAATAGAAACACATAATTCAACTCTGCCAGACACTGGGACTCCAGAATGTGTCTCACCCCCCAAGTGCTGAACAAAGCAGGGGGCTGTAACTGAGTCAATAGCTATTTTAATCCCTTTGTACAAAAGATGTAGACAGAGCACAGGACTGGACAGATTGCTAATCAGAAAGATGTATCTGCTGATGGATGAGAATTTGAATGTGTTTTTCTTATTTCTTCCACATAGGTCCCGAGTAAAATCCTAAACTATTGAACTCACTCTTGAGAATATATTGGTACCTGGTGTTTTGAATTCTGTTTGCATAAAGCCCAATGCCAGGGCAGGGCAGATGATCACATCTGGGAGATTTTAAGGTACACCCACGGAGCACGCACTGGGAGCAGAGGAATGCTTATCAGCCAACGCTGCCTATGCCAGTGGTCCCAGCAGGCTGGGTGCCTTTAGGACCAGCGCCTGCAGGCCACATGGCTTCTCAGTGGGTGGTGCACTCCTCAGGACTGCTATTCTGAGTAACACGTGTGGATCTAACCCCGACCCATGCCACGCCTACTGCAGCCAACGGTCTCAGACCCCCCCTGCACCCAGGGAGTGTGGCTCAGGCATGAAGTTCCCGGTGGTGCCAGTGTTTTTACTCACAGCTGCACACCGAGGCCAGTCTCTGCTCTCCCGTAAGTATGTGTCACACACACAGGAAGGCGGGCAAAGGTGGGCATTGGTGTTCCCTCCAGCTACCCAATCCCAGCCTCTCCTGGCCCTCGCATGTATTCCAGTAGCTCGGGATCTGACCAGTCCCGAGGCTTACTTCCTAGGCCAGTTTTCAGCAAGGCAGCTGTGTCGCTCTGTGGTTCTCTGCAGGCTGGTGAGGGAAGGTGGTGCCTGTGGTGACAGCTTAAGCAGCAACTCTGATAAGTGTGTTAACAGACTTAATCCTTTGTCTTGAACCAGAACAGTTCAATTCAAAGACACAGACAGGGGCTGAACAAAAAAACATGGCATTTCTTCATATCACTTTTACCCTAAAAGAAGTTCATGAGTCAACTTTATGGGTGCAGGGAGACCACAGAGCCAAACTGATTTTAATGCAATTCTAAACCAAAATAACTCAGGTAAAGAATTCTGAATTAGGAATCACATCAGTATGGGAAAAGCAGCACTCATTCTAACACAAACCCAAAGACCTACGGTCACACTAAGTGCCTTAACAGCACTGACTCAGAACTTGGGAAATTAACTACAGAATGTCTAAAGAATGTAAGTATAATTCTATAAAATACTGCTTGAGTTCTTTGAGCCTCCTGATTTTTCTTTTACCATACCCCATTTCTTTAATCGCCTAAACCATCTTTTCACTCAATAACCAACTCATATCTCTTTAGTTTGGGCTGTTGTTTCTTCGAGTGGTTTGAAGCAATGAGATAAATTGGCTGTTTCACTTCAGAAGTAGACCTTCTTAAGTGCATGGAGCCAGAAAGTAGAGTCTAAGCCCCACTTTTCACTCTTATCACTCTCAACTAAGCAGCCTTGGTGTTCCAAGGCCCCTTGGGGAGGAAGAGCCAGAACAATGGACAAGGCTCAGGGCAGGGAAGGGAGGACAGACTCCGTAGAATGTTCTCCAGAGGGAGTAGAGCTATAGCCATCGCCATTTCTTCTCCAAGGCTCTGGCCATGGGCCAATCCTACGGAGGGAAATCAGCACAACCAACCACTGTTTCCAGAAGCAAAACACTTCTGCTCTCTAGAAACATGCTATGTCCATTTTTTCCCTATGTCGCACAAAACCCCCTCACAAGCTTTGAAAAAAACCACGAGTGATGGTGCAGTCACTGGCAGAAGCCCAAGGAGATGACCGAACATGGGTTCTCCTGCAGTATGCTGCTGGTCCTCTCCTCACAGCTTGACATGTGCTTTCTATTGTCACAGAAGACTGACTCTTTGAGGAGCCCGCTGTTGCCAACTGGGGGCACACCCAGCCCTAGCTGACACCCCCACCCCTGCATGGGTCTCCTCCCTGAGGCTCTTTTACCCCTTACAACTGGTGCCTACCTGTACTCAGGAGGGCTCTCTCCCACCACTGCCCCCAGGGTACTTTTCAGACCGCCAGCTCTGCACCTCCCCCATGCGCTCTCTGGCTGAGGGAGGCAGGGCACCCATGCAGAGAGCTCAGGAGGGGTATGGATGCCACCCAGGCAGATACAGGGCCGAGCCAGCCTCACTCATCGTCTCTGTGGACACCAGCACTCCCCACCTTAGCAGGCCCCAGACTCCGCTAAAGCTTCTACAGGCCCTGCAGAATGGGTCTGACTCTTTTCACAACGGAGAGTCCCCACACGGGGTTGGAAGTAGACAAAACAACAGGGTGGCCGGGGCATCTGTAAAAGATGTTTCAGAGCAGCCTGAGCCTCACTACGGTTTTAGCCCTGGTACAAATCCTAGATGGTGCCGTCTGTTTAGCCAGTTTTTCCAGTGATGCTCCAATGCTGGCTTTCTTGGTTTCTACAGCTTCTTGGCTTCAAGAAGGAAAACCAAACAAACAAACAAACAAACAGAACCTCCAAATCCTTTAAACTGAACAAATAAATAATAAGAATATTTACATGAGTATCTCACATTGCTTTCCAGCATGACCTGAGGAACAGAAAAACCCGGAAAGTGCCCTGGCCCTGGCTCGTGGTCAGGGTGAGCTATCCCTGGGAGCTGATGGATGGATGGGTGAGGTGGGAATGAGCAGAAATGCCTAGCTGGGGCCGCCAAGTCCAGGGAGGCAGAATGGGCAGGAGGTGCTGCGCTGTCCATAGATTAATTAGGTTTCAAACAGACAGACAAACCTCAGTTCTCTCAACCAGGCGCTGTGAAGAGATCAGGTTACCGGATGAACTGCTCCCGGGGATGCTGGAGGCCTTCTCTGACTGCTGATATGGTGGCAACATTAGAGTCTCTTTCCCAGGGAATACAAAGCTCTTGAGTTAGCTGCTGGCCTAGAACCCCTTTCCAGACAGGACAAAGAGCCAAGGTCAGGAATGGTGCCCTCTTCCTTGGACTATGTGACAAGAGAGATGTGGAACTCGTTTGTGTCGAAGATCAGGGGCCTCCTGGGAGGGCTGGGGTCCCTATCGGCCTTGTGGAGCAGCTTGAACAGCCCAGTACCAATGTTCATGGGGATGCCCATGATGATGCACTCGGACACCCCTGAAACCAACCAGAAAGGAGATTAGAGAGCTTCACAACTTTTAGGATGGACAGACAGACTGCTTGCTGACTTAGGAGTTAGAAACTGCGATTTGAGTTCTAGCTCCCACACACTTCAGCTGGTCAAAGTGGGGATAGCAGCCTTCCCTCTCAGCTATCAGATGGAGGTGACTGCCCCTAGGTGGGCACAGGGAGCTCCCATACCTGGGGGGGAGGGTGGTGCCTGCTCACAGCTCAGCTGGCTGGAGACTGAGCCCAGCAGTTTTCTCTGTTTGAGCCAAAGGGACACTCTGTAGGTGTTGCCTTGGACAGGGCTAAATGTAGACAGTAAGGATTTGGAATGATGCTTAGGAAACCCAACTTTGCCACCCAGTGTTTCCTTAACTTAGGGCCTAGAAAAAAAGCAGCAAACCACAGGGCTGTATGTAAGCAGATGCAAATCCCCCTGGAAACAGCAGCAGAAACCTGTTTCCTGTGCTCAGGGGTTAGGGCTCAAGCACCCCTGAGCCTTGGAGATCCACAGCTCTAACTGGAGACACACAGAAGGCAGGGGTGCTTATAGAGTGACAGGGGCCAGGTGATGGTGCAGACTCTTTTTCCCAAGCTCCACTTCCCAAGCTTTGTGAGACCCAAAGATTAGGCCTTGCACCAGACTTCTGGTTCTATAACAAGCATGTACGTACTATATTCTGGGCTTTTGAGCTTGTTGTTGAAGCAAGCCACCAAACTCAACTGGCCCATAGTGAGGGCTGACACAGAGGACCAGGAGGGGAAGATTTCAAAGTGGCATGGGGTGACCATGCCAGGCCGCATGGAAGGCCCAGGGCCCAGCACCCCTGTGGCAGGGTTGGCCACTGGGTCTTGTTCTATTGTCAAGCAGGGTTATTTGCCAAGCTCTTACTTTTGCTTTGGCCTCCTGTCTCAACTCTGCCACTTTTCTTTCCTCTCACCCTTCATTACCTTAAACATGCATAATTTCTCCTTCCCTCTATCTGCAACCTGTGTTTCTTTTAAAAGGATAAAGTTCGTCTTAGGAGCAGAAAATGGGTGTGTACTCTGACTGGGGCCTACCTGACTGTCACCTGTCTGGCAAATCCACACAAGAGCAGGAAGGGAGACAAGAAATGGCCTCTAGGAAGCAGAGCTCTGGTGGTGGGGACTGTGGCCAGGCTTGGAATCCCTGGGTGAACTGATGAGTGTGTGAGCCTGGGCAGGCTACTGGGCCTATATGCCCCAGCCTCTCACAGGCTCCCACCTTGGGCCTGCACGGTCTTGTCTCAGCAGGAGAAAGGCTAGAGTGAGGTGGACACTCAGTGTAGGACTTGGAAGAGCCGGGTGGCAGCAGGCACCGCTTGTGACAGTTCCCCTCATGCTCCCTCTTTCCCAGACCTCCATCAGAGATGCGCTGTGTGGCGGGACATGTGGCTGGTACAGGTGAGCTCGACAGCAAGCTAGCTAGTTCCCTCCATCTTCTCCCTTGCGAAAGGGTTTAATACTTACACCTCACACAGGTGCTGAGAGACCAGCATATAACAGGCCTGGCACAGGATTTTGACAAACATAAATGGCACACCAGCAGCCCTTCCCAGGGTCAGGATGGCAAGAGCACCTGGCGCTGTCCCTCCTGTCAGCCTTGGCATCACACAGAGGATGCAGGATCAGAGTGGCCGACTACAACTCTAAGGGCCATAAAATTCCTATGTGCCCAGGGTCAATCTTTCTTCTTGGACCCAAAGCTGTCTGTACTGGCAGAGAAGCTATCTGTACTGCCTCAGGGGATGTGCGATGCCATGGTCAGTTCCAATTCTGTGATCTGTGATTTTATTCTTAAAACAAAAGCTCTGCCTACTTAGTTTCTTCCTGTCCCAAGAAGCCCCAACCATAATCTAAGTTCTAAAGAAGAAAGGCCTTTCGTGGTACTCCTAGGAATAGCAAACCTACCACACACGGAGTCCTTCTGCCCAAAGTAGGCAGCGTCAAACAGATGATCAGCTGTCTTCTCAAATGAGGCCAGCATGAGCACACTCTCCTTCATCTTGGCCAGGCCAAACCTAGTTATGCCCAGGACTTCACCCTGAGATGAGGGAGAAAGAGTCAGAGTGGCACTAATGCCATGGACAAAAGCTCAAAACCAAACCACATCCACTGCGTCCTCTCGATGGAATAGGCACAAATCAGGCACACAGCTGTTCAAGTCACTGTCTCAGGTTTGAACAGGATCCTAACAGCTATCTGGCCCACCTGTGTCCCACTGAGGCCATTAGTCATTGACAACATGGATTCTGACACTCACAACCAGGTGTTGCTGGAACAAAGAATTAAGAACTGAGAACTAGAATTAAGAATCTAACTTTAAGAAAAGAGTACTTCTCGCTGATGGACAGTGACTGTAATGGGGTTGGTGGGGGGGACCTGATGAAGGGGTAGTTTAATAATCGTAATATTGCACATGTAATTGTAAATTAATGATAATAAAATAAATTATATTAAAAAAAATATTTACAGAATATTTTCAGAGACATTTCTCATAGAAAAAAAAAAAGAAAAGAGTACTTCTGAAGATGTTTATTATGGCTCAAAGAACTCAAAACTCAAAAGCCTCAAAGTAGGGACAGAGTTGAGTAAATTTGGGTGTATTCATTCAAAGGAACATTGCACCATCATCAAAAAAGGATACTTATAAAAATTATTATATGTAGAAAATATAATGTTAAATAAAAAAATCAGGATAAAAATGGCATGTCCACTACTTACTGAAACTATGTAACATAATATAGACTAAGGCTGGACAGCCTTTACTACAGTGTGGTAGAAAATAGGTCACTCCCCCTACCTAGTTCCTATAACATTCTGCGATATGGTTCAGGTTGTAGGGGGAGGATCTCGAGCACCTGCTGCCTCATGGCACTGCAAGAGGGAAGACATTTTGTGTGAAAAAAAAAAAAAACCCTGAATAACCAACTTGCGCCCCTCAGCCTCCCACTTCAGATCCTGTTACCTTACCCTTTACCTGGAAATGGCCACAGGCAAAGTGTGATGAATGGGTTTAATGGGGAAGGAACGCCCCAGTTTGCCACAGAAACCCCTGGGCTTTTGGCAATGGCCTGTTTTGCTTTATGATAGAATTCCTAAGAACATTCTGCCTAACACCATGAGGTTGCAATTTTCGTACTGGACCTTGACCAGAACATCCAGCCACCCCGCCCAGAGTCAGTTTTCAGGTGATGGTGACATGTTATTCTCTTTCAACAGTGGTCAACACAGCTGTGTAGCCCACATGTTTTAGGAGCTCAGTAGCTTCATTCTCCAGAGACTGGGTCTCTCCCACAAACCTTGTAGGTCATCAGGTCAGAAAGCAGCATCACATGCCTCCTGTCGATGCTCATGCCGTGGTTCACCATCGTGTACTGGATCTCGTTGATGATAGTTGTCCGGGCAGCTTCGATGCCCAGAGTTTTCTCCACCTGCAGAGAGCCATGATAAGTGGAAGCAGCCATGTCTGGCATGCTGTTGTAACTTCTCTCTGTCCTGCCCTGCCCTGCAGGTTCACAGCAAACCCTGTGCCCCAAATTGGGATTTCTGGGCAATCTTTAATGTTAGACCCAGAGCAAATGGCAGAGCCAGAGAAGTATGCCAGGAAGCAGCTGAGGACCAGCTGGCAGCATCAAGAGAGGACGACTGTTGGGTGACCCTGGGCGTGGGTTGTACCTCGTATGTGTTATTGGAGGTGGTTCGGGTGCCCTTCACACCGTGGGTGGCCATGACTGCCCGTAGGTTATCACCCTCCACCAGGAGCTTGTACTTCTCCTTTCCACTCTGCTCGTCGATGTGGATGACAGCTCTGGACACTTCTGGGATGCCTTGCACAACCACCTGGACCCAAAGACACAGGAGGCTGGAGACCCTGCAGTGCCCATGGCTCCCCACAACCCTGCAGCCTCAGAACCACAGTGGCCGGGAACTGGGAACATCATGCCCTGGGCTTGTCGCCTTGACCATCCCGTTTCCCAGTGGTGACTACCAGGAACATACTAAACCTAAAAGTGCCTGTCACTGTTTCAGGGGTCAGAGAGAAAATGGTAGTTGTGCCCCATTCTACCATCAGTTTTATGAGAGAACAGAGAAATCTAATAGGCTGAGCTCATGAGGCTGTGCTCACGGAAAAGAAAAAGAACTGATTCTTTGAGGATGTGGCAAAGAAGAAATGAAGAAATGGGGAGCCACCCTCAGTTCTCAGTGGTGACAAATTTCTTAGGGTTCCCTGACACCTGGATATTCAAGCTGGAGGTAAATGTAGTCTCTGTCTTTACAAATCTCCAGGCATTAGGCTGGGTGGTGCCCAAAGAGGGGACTGTGCTCTCACCTTGGGGAGATCCTCTTTCAGGAACTGGAGCACATAGTACATGGAGCTCTTGCTGTTCTCTCTGGGGGTGACACACACCACGGCCTCGCCGTGAACGGCCACATCGCCGGGCTTCACACGGAGCTTGGACATGCAGATGGAATACCGCACCGTCTCAGCGTTCACCTGCAAGGTGGACCGGCCATGGGCCACACACCCAGGACATTACTCATGGGTTCGGAGGCTTCCAATCCAGTGTTTTCCAGCCTTTTTTTTTTTTTTTTTTTACCATTGTCCCTCTAAGCAGCTTTATTTTTTAGCCACTTCACCCCCTCACTGATCTCTCTCCTTACCATGAAATTTGAATACCAGAGACATACTGTGTATTCATATACTGTACATATATCTGTGCTTCACTCATAAAAAGATTAGATATTTCCCTATAACCCCTCCCCAATGAACCAATTTCTGCCTCACTGGCAACGCATGCTAACTTCAGGGCAGCCCACACAGGCCCTGAGGGAGTTCCGGGAGGCGGGAGGCAGGAGGTTGGAGGCCAGGACAGTTAAAAGTGTCCATGAGGCCTCCCCTTACCTGGCCTCACCATGCCTGCTGAGGTGCTATAACCCAGCTCTTCTGGTAAAAGAGCTGCAAGGCAGGCATCCAGAGCCAGGCTAGGGCAATCGACAACCTGGAGAACTGGCACCCAATTTTGGAATCAACAGTCATAAATGGGCAGACAACACGTGAACTTAGTACTTGCAAGAATGAGCTGAGAATGTGTTAAGGCTGGTATAGATTTTATCTGCCCGAGAGAAAGAGGAAGATGGCGGGAATTTACCCAGTTTGCACCCCTGCCTCGTTCAGTTGTTACTGTACATAAAAACTAATAATAGTAGGCCGATCAACCCACCCATCCAAAAACATCTGCTGAGCCAGCCAGGCACTGTGCTGGGGGCCCGCAGATGGGATGGGTAAGACACAGCGGGCCCTATGGTTCTTCTGGACACTACTACTGTGCCACAGTGAACGGCTACTGTGGCCTGCACGAAACTGCAACTAATGTCCCATGTGTCTTTAGATGGCAATGTGTGTGTCAGGGTCAGGTTTAGAAAGAGAGGATGCAAAGGTACAACAGACTCACACAGACAGAACAGAAACAGGACAGGAGACTCTACAGTGCTTCCTGAACTCACTTAGCTCTTGCTCTAGTTTATTAGTGCCTGTCTCGGGACTAATAGAGAATGACTTCCTGCACACATTTAATTACGTGACTCACTTCCAGTCTCAGAAGTCTGATCCGTTCCAGGGAGAGCTTGACGAGAATAAAGCAATCATCAGGAAGAAACACTTCTTCTATATATTCTGAAATCTGCAGTGTCAAAAGATCAGAGCTTATTAGTCACTTTCCCCTTGCCTAAGGGCCTACGCTGCTGGCTTTTTTCTTTTAAGGACACAGACTGGTGTGGACACACTGACTGGTAAATCCACTGCAACACCTCCTTGCAACACTGCCGATCCGTCTTATTGTCAAGAGGGACTTTTTACCTCTCCCAAGAGGGTTTTCTCAATTCTCCCTTTCACCAGGCGAGCATAATCTGCATCATCATCCTTGTCTAGCTGTGCTGTGATGATTGGAGTGCTATGTACAGTAAAGGAAAAACAATTTCAGCACAAGGAATGAGCCTGTTTGAAGACCGCTGTGTTGCTAAACCTGGATACTATTTAGAATTGTAATGTTAAAAGCACTGGTAATTTATCGAGCATTTACTGAGGGCTTCACAGACTCCTACGGAGACCATTTCTGGAGCTCATGAGGTAAACACTCTATCACTAAATGAAGTGACTTCCAGAAATTTCTTCTTGCCCAGGTGAACTTACCTCTTCCTCTGGTCCTAATAAGTAGTTATTTCAGTTCTGTTCCCTGAGTAAGTTGACCCTTTGTGTATTACAGCTTCTTCCACCCCTATTACCTCCTTGCCAGGACACCCCAACTCCTCCAATTACTCACTATCAGCTTCTGTCCTCACTGTTGCTGAAAACATGCTCCTGGGAGAGATCTGACCACCCCAGAGGAGGTGGGCAGTGCTCCTGCCACTCTGGATAGATATCCAATCTATAGTTGCTGTTCTAGAATCAAGTGCAGCTTGCTTCCATTAAGGCTTTTGTCACCATTTTGTTAGATTATTGGTGAATCATGGTTTTGTAATAGAATACACTGGAATCTATTTCTTTTCTAGTATCAGATCACCTACAAATCCTATCATGAGATCACATGGGAGTCACAGAATATGAACACAGCCCCAGTGGTAGAATCACCAGTCAGGCCTAGTTAGGCAGGGAATAACATCAAAAGCTTGAAACACATACTAACACACTGCTAAAAATTTCCATCATCTTTTATGTTGCTGTCTTTCATGCGGCCTGTGGCCATAAAGAACTGCTACTTCAATTTGACTGTACCCAGTTTCCACTTATTTTTTTCCTTGAGTGGTTTATAAAACCAAAATAGGATTAACATAAACACGTCACCCAGAGTGTGAAGTACTGCCAACTAGAGCATCACATGTAACTAGAGTACCACTGTTTCTCAAGAAACATGACAGGCAGTCTAGAGAATCAAAGGCAAACAGAGATAGGGCACCTGATAGCCTTGGAAGCATTGATGATCTCTTTGATCCGGGGCACACCGAGGGTGATGTTCATGGAGGCCACACCTGCAAAATGGAAAGTCTTCAGGGTCATCTGGGTGCCTGGCTCCCCAATGCTCTGGGCACAGAGTGCGCCCACTGCAGAACCTGGCTCCATCTGTGCCCTGGAAGAAAGGATACGCGTGAAAAGTCCAGCAACAGCTGGGGAGAGGCTTCTCATTATCTTCTTTCAACAGAAAAAACACATATGCTTTGAGGGACAGGGAGGAATTAGCCACAAGCCTGGCCGTGCTTGTGACAAGAGGAAGGATGTGGCACTGATTAGTATTAGGTGCAGACAGGGAATGCGATGCTCCGAGGGGTCTGATAATGACAGTGAACACAAGTGTGGCTACTTGTGGTCAGAGTGTTATGGCTAAGCCCACACCTCTACTGCCGGGAGACGATCTAAGAGCTCTCCTAAGAAATGGTACTGCAGGCGGGCAGAGAAGTGGGCACCTGCCAGATATACGGACAGCTTCTCTGTGGGGAGAAGACACTTGGAACTTTCTTTGCAATTATTTCCACATCTTGGAGCATGTAGCCTAGCTGCCCACAGGACCCTCTAGATAAGAGGTGACGGAACCTGCTCAAATACGGGCAGTGAGTGAGTGGGGCTGGGAAGGACTTGTGCCTGAGGGGAGAGGGGAGGCACGTGAAAGGCCCACGTGACAGCCCACCGGCTAAGGGAATTAGCATCCCTACCTCATGTACTTGTCCCTACAGGTCTCCAGGAACTTTTCTATTTGAGTGGGGGTGATCCGGTCCAACTGGTACAACACACGGGGCTGGGAGAACAAAAGCCAAGCGCAGTTAGGGCAAGCAGCACCTGAAAACACCCTGTGTCCAGACATGCCCGGGAGGCCATTACCTCTGTTGTGCCATTATCGTTGATGCCGTACTTATCTCTGGTTTTCTTTATCTTCTCTGAAACCCCCTTAATGAATTTTTTTATTTCCTGAAAGATTACACAGCAAGCATCAGTTGTTTATTTCTCAGTAATCTGGATGACAGCACTTCAGTAATATGATGAGTCCATCATAGTTTAGTGGAAGCTAAACACAAACTATAAACTACATATAAATAGTTCTACTACAAAGTGTTTCCCTAGGACTACACCAGACCATCCACATCCTGGACACATCACTCATTGGTCTGGGTGTTTCTAAGGCCTTTTTACTCCAACAGTGCTTTAGCAAGAGCGCATACCAGCCCCTCTCCGGGCCCCGCTATACACACAGCACGTGGGGGCCCCACCAGGCTAACTCCTTATATCTGCCTGCTGCTTTTTCTCCTCTGCTCTCCAGGCCTACAGTCACACAGCTCACAACAGCTATAACTGAACCATTTATATGTTTAGTCTCCAGATCTATTTTGAGAGTTTATTTTGAAGTTATGATCAGTTTAAATACAAGCTCAAGCACAGCTCTGTAGACACTAAATAGGTTTCAAACACATGCCTTCATTTCCAAGGCAACACTCCCCAAACCCTGCTTCTCTCTCTCTGACCCTCACCTCTGTATCACAACACCCCCACCCCCTCTCACTCTCCCTTCCCAAAACACAATCTGTAAGGACTCTGAAAACCACTCTCAAAGCTCGGAATGAAACACCAATATATCTGCTATTCCCACTGTATTTAAGAACAGCACTTCAAGCCCTGGGGTGATGAAAAAATGGAACAAAGAAGGTGAGAAGTACTTCATGGGGAGGATCCACAGGGCAGGGTTAGAGGCTATGGATCTAAGTTTCCTGGTACCAAGGGGGGAAACCCACTCGTTTTACAATTTATAGTATCTGTGAAGTAAACCCAGGCTTGAGGTCATTCCTAGAACCAGGTTTGACCTCCCGAGGAGTTCTTTCGGCTGGGTGTGCCTCAATGAGCTATGCCTGTCAAAGTCCTGCTCCAGGTGGTTGCACATCACGTGCTGTGGGCCTGACTCAGAGCACTTCGTGGGTGAGCTGAGCTGTGGCTCATGCCATGCAGTAGTGGCAATCCTTTAGAGCCGCTGTAATGCAGTCCTTGGGACTGGCAATTAGAAGCTCTGGTTTGATCTAGGGGGGTTTTGAGAGTATGGGAAAGAATGGATAGACTGCACTTCCTCTCAACACCCCTCCAGAAATATCATTTCCCTCAATTTTGGACAAACCAGGGTGGCAGTGAGCTTGAGTGGCACTCTGGCCAACTGTAGGCATTCAGCTGCTCTGTGTGGTTGGCAGAGGAGAGATCCACAAACATGGATGGCCCAAGGGTGGGCTGTGTATTGTGGTGGTGCAAACCTCATGAGGTCTTGTTTCTCGATTCCAAGGCAGGCTGAGACCCCAAGGAGGAAAGCAGCATGCTCTGCCCAAGTCTACTCAGCCTATATCACACAGCTGAAAATGTCTGTGTTTTGTATAAAACAAGTGTTTTAAAGCAGACTGAACCAGAAGCTCACTTTTGCAAAAGTAAAATCCTGTAAGACTCCATCAGAGAGCTTAACACTTACCAGCACTATTCTATCCTAACCTTACCAAATTAAATCTCTTCAGTCTCCTATAGCCCACTTTGCAATTTCTAGTTATTAGGTTTTCTGATAGAAAAACATTAAAACCTTATGTTCTTATGTTTAAATAGCTTTAGCATCTTATATCCACATAGTCCATGGCGCACAGGCCCTTCCCAGTTAGCCACTGCCTTGCTCTGTGGGACCTCCCTGTGAGGGGCATAGCATGGCATTAGCCTCATCACTCTAGAGCAGAGGGCACCGAGGAGCTCAATGAGACTGGGGCTTGGCGACAAGCCTCCCCACAAAGTCCCATCTTTCTCCAAAGACTGCTCTTGGGCCAGAGGTTTCTGCAACGTCCTCTTAGCCCCCTGGGAGTTTCCATCCATGTACTGGAACCCAGGTAACAAAGGGGCTGCCTGAAAGGCCCATCACACCCTGGCTATCCCTTGTGGATGAACATGGCCTTCCTCTGACTGCCCTTGTTGGCCAACTCTACTTGCCATTGAGAAAGTGTGGAAACACACGGAGGGTTACCATGCTGCTCCACCATCATTCTATACAGAAAGGACATTTAATACCTTGTGAGAACTTGAAAATTCTCAAGAGACTTTTTAAAAAGAGAACTCTCCAGGTTTACTCAATAATTATGAATCTGAGACCACATTTTCAGATACAGTCAGTTACTGCAAACTGGAGGAAGAAACCACAGCTGTCCAGGGCAGTGAAGCAGTCTCTCCAGGTGGCTCTGCCTGACAGGGAGAGCGTTCAAAGGCATTAATACTCACTGCCATGATTTTTTCCCTCCATGTTACTCAATGTGAAGAGCCTCTTTTCACACTGTTGATTTCCTCCCCTAGCCTACTTTCCCAGCTGTGGTTATGTCCTTTAGGGCAAGGTCCTGACAGACCCCTCGGCCCAGATGTTGCCATCTGATTGCCTGGTATACAGGGCTGCCCCACCTGCTGGCACAGGGAGACTGGAGAGAGCCTAAGGCTGGCAGACCCAGGGGACTTTTATCTGTGAGGAACCTGGCACACACAAGGAGCAAAAGAGCACACACCCAGCACCATTCCCCAGCTTAGGCACTGGAAAGGAGAGCTTTCAGCTACCACCCAAATGGACACGCTTCCACTGGCTTTGCTGATAGGAATGACTTTCTTACACAAACTTTAGGGCAGATTTTCTGAAAGCTACATTAAAAAAAAAAAGCTCATGTTGTGGAAATGAAAATTGAAATAAACTACTAAGAATTCAGCAGAACCAACCCATGCACACTAGCACACTAGAGGCAACTCACAAGATGGCAATTGGCAGGCAATTAATCACACGATTAACCAGCAGTTAAATTCTCACACACTCCACAGCACATTTGTGAACATGGGCACCCAACTGTGTAGGCTAGGCCAGGAGCTGCCTCTGTGGCCTCAGTTCTGGCATGGGCTAGGGGCTCAGGGGCTAGCCTGTGCTGGCCAGTGGATTTTAAACCCTCTCAGCAAACTCATTCATCAGACTGTGAGCCACCAGAGGGTAAGGACACATTTGGTCATCTCCTGTATCCTCAGGATCTGCAGGGTGTGTGACATACTGAGGGCTGAATGAGTGCTCACTGAAGAAACACACATTGCTGGTCAGGGTCAAAGGCAAGGAAGGACCTAATGCAAAGTGAAGAGTAGGGAAGCCAAGTTTGCTGGAACTGGGACAGAAATGTGTCGCTGCTGGTGCTGGCAAACAGCTGCAGTTCTACTGGGTTAACTCCCTTATGCTCAGCTTCACAGCATGCTAAGGATATTACCTTGTTGTATTTCTCACAACCTGTCTCAGTTAAGGTCTTTGAGGATAAACAGAGAAATAAACAAGTAAATACAGTATGTGTAAAAACTAAACCACGATTCTAATTTGTTAGCTTAAAAAAAATCTGGAAAAAAAAACGCACTCAGCTTAGTCCTACTCTTGATTCTGAACTTATTAAAAATCTCAGAGTTTCTCACCTTTCACACATCAACATATAAAAGGGAAAAGTGAAGAGCTTCCTTAACTAAAACATTCCTAATTTTCTCTTTACTGTTTTAATTTTGGATATACCACAAGGGATCCACTCCTGCTGATTCTGTGCTGTATCTGAATCACCCATCGGTACACAAAGGAAACCATTTACTGATTTCTGTTTTCCTTTGCTTTTGTTCAGAACCATGATTATAAACAGGAAGGAGCTGTTTGTGCAGGTCAATGAAATTAAAAAAACAAAAACCAAGCAAACTAAAAAACCGTACGAGGATATCAAGGTAATAGCTCCTTGGAAGAAAAAAGAACTCTGAATCATTAGATTTCTGCTCCATACTAAGTTAAGAGAAGGAACAATTTAAAATAATGGTATTAAAATACCATCACTACTAATATGAATTACTGGTATTCAGAATGACTGAGGGAAGTTGGTCCACAGGGTAAGAAAGTGGGTTGTAGGGGGTTGATAAGGATAGGGTTAAAAAAAACCCCGTTTTCTAACGAATGCATTTTCTTCTAGCAGGGAAACACTTGGATGAAAGAAATAAACTAAGAAAAACATGAGATAAATTCTTCATGTTGGCTGGTGAGATTTTGCCTAGGCCATTCTTGAATTTTATAACAAAGAAACACTCTTACAAACTCCCCAACCCTGGCTTGTACAGTTCAGCTGCTGCACCTGGCCAGCAGTCTCCTGTGACAGCCAAGCTGGGCGGCACCCGCCGCCAGCGCAGCTCACCTGCAGGAAGCTGTCCTGGCAGCAGAGGAACTCGTTCTTCTTCATGATGGACTCAGCCGTCAGGATCAGCTCGTTCTTACTGAGAGCAGGCTCGCTCTGACACGGGAAGACTGCCTCAAGGATTAAAAGGAAGTAATGTGATGTGTAGGGGGCAGCGAGAGGAGGGGCAGGAGTAAATGAAAGAATTTCCAAGAGACAACGACCCCACTCAGAGTGAGCTTCAGCAACCTGTGATGTTTTTGTTCTTTCAAAGTCAATTTTAGACTCTACCTTTAACATGAAGGTGAAAACAGGATAAGCTGATACCCCATTTTACACAAAGACTTCCCTACTAGTGAGTGAGAGTGAGTATAGTACCATTATTCTCCAGCCTTTGCCCTACCCCAGATATGCATTTAAAACATAAACTGTTGCTATAAAAACCTTAAACATTTCCAGAGTGAAAATACTCCCCAACCCCCAAGCTCATGGATGTCCCCAAAGTTTTAGTGGCTTCATGTTATCCTAATGTGTGGGTGGACCTTTATATACTTGACCTAGCTGATGGTTTGCCTCTGCTATAAATGATGGAAAAACATTCTTGGCACTTAAAGATCATTTTTGTAGAGCAAATTCCTATATGTGGAACTGCTGGGTCAAGGCACCTACTCACCTTTAAATTCAGATCAATATTGCATAACTACCTTCCAAAATGATTTGTTCTAAATTATATCCCCAGTTAATTATGTGAAATGTGCCTGCTTCACAACAACCAGGATTTTTAATACTGGCCTCTAATATATTTTACTAGACACAGAAGAGACACCAAAGCCCTCTTTTTATTGGCATATGACTGAATGAATACTAGACTGAAACTGAAGAGTGTTTTTCCCTTTAGGACTTGAGAAAATAATGTGCAGTAACACAAAGTGAAAAATACTAACCCAGTGGTTGGGTAGAGGTAACTGAAACACTAACTGTGTGTGATATGTGAAAGGGTACCTCCATTCTAAAGAAATAGCCTCGAAAATACTCTAATCCCAGATATAATGCTAAATCTTACTTTGATGTTGTCCAGAACCCTTTTAAACTCCAAAGGTTCATCTTTTCCCTCCATAGCTGCAGGATCCAAGCCATCTCCCCCATAAATGAACTGGATAATATCACCTGTAGAGCTTCGGACTGTCAAGTCATATTGTGAGCAAAGATCTTCAAGGGACTTTACAAGCCTTCTCTAAAAGAAAAGGAGAGTAAACAAAAGCTCAGCTGTTTTGAGAAGATTAGTCACATGTGCACACGAAATCTGCAACTCTAAGTTTAAAGGTCACTAGCACTTAAATCATATAAAAACATTGCATTGGCAGTCCCTTAAAAGGAGTCCCCGACCCCAAGAACAAGCCCAAGAGTGCCTCTCTAGCCTGTGAAGTGGGATTTAGAATATGCTCCAACCTCCAGTACTTCGTTGTGTTTTAGAGTATATGCAGTTTAAACCTATTGCCCCCAAAGGACTCTGCAATCACTAACTGCTTTCCTGAGCTGCTTTGTCTTCCTGCTCCTTCTCCCAAAGGTATAAATTAATGCAATAGCTTTGCATTTCTAAGCATAACTTAATCCAGGACTCTTGTGGACTTCAATATGAATTACAGAGGATCAGGTGCAGGCCCTCTTCTGGGACACAGGGGAAATACAAGAGAACAGGAACGGCACTTGTGTGTGAACCTGCAGGCAGCAACTGTTTCTCCCATCAGCTTGCAGAGAACCTTCTATCGGCAGAACACTCCAGCCAGCAATGTAGTGGTGGCTCAGTAACTACAGAGAAAGCAAGCTTCCTCCAGGCAACTTCAAAACAAAAATCCCTCAAGCCAGAACTCATTTGTTCTAGGTTAACACACTGCTCTGGGAAAGTCATATACTCTCTACTTCAAAAAAGGTAGAGGGGGAAAAAAAGAGAAGACATTCTAGCAGGAGTGGTACAAACATTTCAGTCTGTTGGGTTTTTGATGAAAGCAGCACACTCCAAAACTAAAAGGCAATTTCCTGTCATGGGATGATTGAAAGGTAGGTATCAGTCATGACATAGGAGGTATAGAAGAGGTTACGGAAATACGTATCTACTGACTCAAGTCCATTCTTACCCTCATCAACCCTGTCTGTTCTGGCCCAATCACTCACATCTTTGATTGGTCAATCCTGGCTCCCATGGTGCAAAGGGCCACACACAGAGCCAAAAAAATAAAGTGTTAACTTTATCAGGTGTTCTAAGTAAATAAAAACATTGAAAATTTTTCAAAAAACATAGATTATGGAATACAGAGTAGAGATGAATATTAGAGACTGAAAAGAAGTCCTTCCTTGTGGTCTTACAAAAGAACAAAATAGGGATGGGTTTTCACTCCTCTGCCATTAGTGGTACTTTGGTGGCAGTCTGGGAAGCACAGCAAGGGACACCCTCTAGTTCAGCCCTGTCCTCTTGAGCCTAATATCCCATAACTGTACATACAATGGAGAAAGAGCGATCCCTGCCAGTGTCCAAACCCCCCTGTAAGCACTAGAATAGGTTCTTGGAGTTAATTAGGATGATATTGGTTATGAGTTACATGAGTAGCTGCAAAGTGAGAAGCGGAGTCCTCTCAATAATCAGGAGGTAGGCACTGTCATCCCATCTTCAGGTATTAGGAAACAGAGGCTCAGTGACGTTCAATGATGTGTCCCAGAAAGCACTGGCAGTCCATGTTCTCGTAAAATACTATGAGCTTTGGTACATGTGGTTCTGACTCGCTGTCTTGATTGAGGTACACAGGATAGTTTGGAATGTATATCTTTTTAAGTTGCTTATTTCTAGGGCACCTGCATTTCTCAATTTTTCCTTTTAAATACCAAGACCAAATACATTACAGTTCATGTACAAAATATGCAAACATTTAGCAGCCAAACTCTGCAGTGCCCTGTCTTGCTCCACTGCTTATGGCCTACATTTCTTCAAGTTACCTGCATATATCCTGTTTCCGCTGTCTTTACAGCTGTGTCAACTAGACCTTCCCGGCCAGCCATCGTGTGGAAGAAAAATTCGGTTGGTGTCAAACCAGAATAAAAGCTATTAGCCACAAAGCCTTTGGCAGCTGGGAGCTAAAGAGAGGTAGGAAAAATGAAAAATCAAACAAGAATTAACTTCAAGGTCCACAATTCCAACACCCATTAAAATCAGAAAATGCCCCACCTTTAGACTATAAATACCTGGCCAATGCACTCATGAAGTGGTAGGCTTTCTATGCTCTTTCTTAAAGGAGAAATAATTTGGCACAAACCATCTTTACTAGAGACAAAGAAGGGGAGGTCTGAGCCAGGGCTGTAGTTGGTGTTAGTGGCAAGCAAGAGGCGCAGGTGAGGGAAACTGAAGCTTGGCTTATTATCCTTAGCACAGGCAAGAAGTTAAGCACCACAGAGGGCACCCCGCTGACAGCAACAGCCTGCCCATTCCATGGGAAATGACTCCTTCAGGACATTCTTCCTGTGGGTCAGGCCTGCTCACTTATAAACCTTATAAACTTATAAACATTCATAACCATTTGTTGTTGATGTTCTTGGGGTTTCATTTTAGGGCATTGAAATGTTCTAAAATTAGAGTGTGGTGATGGTCACACAACTGAATCACTCAACTCTACACTTTAACTGGACAGATATTATTAATGTGTCTCAATAAAACTTTTAAGAAAAACACACATACATAAACACCATGTGAAACAGCCAAATGGTCTTTATCTGGATAGATCTGTGTTCCTTAGAGGACAGTCTAGATGGAAAGGCCAACCTCTTGCTTGCCTTGTTAAACTCTTGTTTAAGGGGCAGCTGGTGTACACATAGGCATTTCTAGGCAAGCACAGCTCTCCTCAAGTCGAGCACTGGTTCAGGGACTGAGAAGTCTGGACGCCCCTGGTCTTTCCTCTTAGTCAGGCTGCTCAGAACTCTGAGCTGAGAGCTGGTACGCAGGCAGGCATCACTCCAGTGACTACGTGGCTGCTGGGCCTCTAGTGAATTCTGACCTCAGGCAGAAAACCTGAATTATTCCTGGGGCTATCTGTTACAGAGAATATCTACTCTCAGTACAGCAGTCCTATCTCCCAGGAGGGACTGGACAGAAATCCTGTAGCTCCACAGGGCAGGAGCAGCTGGGGCATCTATGCTTTAATGGGGATAACAACTGACTCCAAATCCAGAATTTACTGAGTGATCAAAAATCTACTCTAAGTTCCTCAACTGCAGATAAAACAGTTGTCTACCTCTGAATCCCAGAAAAATCCCAGCATATATTTTCTTTTTCTATTTCCTGGCTTACGCTAGTGCCCAGTCCACAAAGGTCAATGGAACCCAGAAATCACTTAAAAACTGACTTTGAGAATTCCAGAGAGAATCTGTAATTTCCTGGTCATTTTAGTGTGGTTCATACTATCACTATTTAAAAATTCTTATAGTTTTATGTAAATGCCCCCAAAACAAGCATACAGATTGAACACATATATAAGGGAACTATACATTTTGATTACTTAGGGTAAACTGGATGGGAACCTGAAATCCTCCACTTTGGAGAGAAAATATACAAGAGGGCATTGGTCCAAGTTTTACAGCTGCGAGTTTAACAAGGCTCCTTCTACATGACTCAGTCTGGGTGGAGGAGGGAATACCCCTGAGCAGCGGCCCCACTTTTATACCACCTCCAGGGGTTGCTTAGTTGGCAGCCACAGAGCTTCAATTACTCTCTTCTGCACTGCTGCTGGTCATCCTTTATAGCTTCACCTGAGCCACTACTGCTTACCTTTGAGTGTTTTTCAAAGTGAGGCAAGGACCTGTTTTCAAAGCCATCTGGCACTCGAGAGCCACTGATGGCTTGCTGTCCCACGCAGGCAATCATCTGTGATATGTTAATGAAGGAACCTGGGGAAACAGGTATGTAACGTTCATTTGCCTAAATAACCTTAATTCAACTGCAAGCAGATCTGTGGGATAAAAGAGGAACAAAACTAGCAGAGCCCCTTACGCTGCGGTAAAGGCACAGAGACTCTGGTAAAGGACAGAGCCGGAAATATCATGGGGTAGAGCTGTCAGTAACCCAAGAAAGGCAAAGCGAGGTTCAGAGGAGCAGTTCAGAGTCAGAGGAAAGACTTCTAGGTGAGTCTGCAAGACAGCAGCAAATAGGCTGGACTTTTGGAGGACATTAAGATATGGACATAAAAAGGGTGGGAGGAGGTAGTCCCAGTGAGTGGAGCAGTGGGAAGAAAAGACACAGGAATGAAAAAGGGGGTACGTACCAGGAGTAGGAAATAGAATACTGGGGTGGAAGTCAGCAAAGTTAGAGATTGGACTTTCCTTTGTTAAAATCATTTACAGAAATAGGAGAAGCATGGAAGTATGAAGTGTGAGTGCAGTATCATGAAACCTAATGCTCTTAGGTCTTGGGTAACTGTGAAATTAGAACATCTGGCCACATCACTAAATATATTATTTTAAAATTTCTTAGTTTTTTTTTTTTAATAAGACCAAGTTTGCTTAAAGCACCTTCGAATTAAAAATTCCACAAACAGGACTTCTGGGAAGATGGCGGCGTGAGCAGGGCGGTGGAAATCTCCCAAAATCATATATATTTATGAAAATACAACACATACAACTATTCCTAAAAGAGAGACCAGAAGATACAGGACAACAGCCAGGCTACAGCTACACCTGCGAGAACTCAGCACCTCACAAAGGAGGTAAGACACAAAGCCGGACCTGGCGGGACCTGAGCACTCCGCCACCCCAGCGCACTGGTGGGAGGAAAAGATTCAGAGCAGGGAGGAGTGGAAGCACAGGCCCGCCAAATAACCAGCCGTGGCGAACTGCGCCAGGAGCACTGACACACATTGCGTGGTGTATGGAAGATTAGAGAAATAGAACTGCAGGATCTGAGACTGAGATCACAAGCGGGTCCTCTCAGCCAGCTCCCTAGGACAAAAGAAAAAAAAGCGGGTGCTTTTTTAAAAGTCTTAAAGAGACAAGGGCCTACCAGCAGAACAAAATCATCCCAGCACACGCAGCCCAGCAGGCTGGGAGTCCTGGGGAATTTTGGACCCCTTGGCCAGTGGCCGGGCAAAGCAGCCACGCCAAGGCTTCCCACAGAGATCAGCAGTCCGCCATTCGTTCCCTGCTGCCCGACCAGAGCTGCAAAGGGTCCAGCAGAGCTGCCGCCACTGCGGAATAGTGGAGGAGTGGCACCACCCACAGCATCCTCACAGAATCACATCCTGGCTGGCGCGTTTTTTTTTTTTAGAAAGTCTTAAAGAGACAAGGGCCCAGCAGCAGAACAAAATGGTCGCAGCGCACTCAGCCCAGCAGGCTGGGAGTCTGGGGGAATTTCGGACCCCCTGGCCGGCAGCTGGGCAAAGCAGCCATATCAAGGTTTCCCACAGAGATCAGCAGCCTGCCATGCGTTTCCTCTCTGGCCAGTGCCGAAGACTCCCGGCGGGCGTGCAGCTAAGTAGGAAGAGCCCCAGAACCAGGTCTAGGCTGAGGGCAGCCCCGCACACAGGCAGTTCAGGGGATTATCCCAGAGACTGCCTCCTGGTGTGCAGGAAAATAGCTCAGGCCCGGGAGAAGGGCAAGTAGAACAACAAGCAGGAAGGGACTTTGTTCTCCCAGCTGACACACGTGGCGCCTACTAGCGACCACTTCTATCACCATGAAAAGACAGAGGAATATGGTCCAGACTAAGATCAGCCAGACAGCCCCAGAGAGGAAGCCTGATGGGATGAGCATGCACAATCTTCCTGAAAAATATTCAGAATAAAATTCATAACCATACTGATGGATCTACAGAGAAATATGCAAGAGCTGAGGGAGGAAGTGAGGGAAGTAAGGAAAGACAATGCAGAAATGAGACAAGCCTTCGACTGGCTAAGCAGGAGACTGGATGAGACGCAAGAGACTGTTAATGGAATAGAAATCAGAGAACAGGAATACAGAGAAGCTGAGGCAGAGAGAGATAAAAGGATCTCTAGGAATGAAAGAATATTAAGAGAACGGTGTGACCAATCCAAACGGAACAATATTCACATTATAGGAGTACCAGAGGAAGAAGAGAGAGAAAAAGGGATAGAAAGTGTCTTTGAAGAAATAATTGCTGAAAACTTCCCCATGTTGGGGAAGGAAATAGTCTCACAGTCCACGGAAGCCCACAGATCTCCCAACACAAGGGACGCAAGGAAGACAACACCAAGGCACATAATAATTAAAATGGCAAAGATCAAAGATAAGGACAGAGTATTAAAGGCAGCTAGAGACAGTAAAAAGATCATCTACAAAGGAAAACCCATCAGACTATCATCAGACTTCTCAACAGAAACCTTACAGGCTAGAAGAGAATGGCATGATATATTTAACATAATGAAACAGAAGGGCCAGGAACCAGGAATATTGTAAATATTGTATCCAGCACGATTATCATTTAAATCTGAGGAAGGAATTAACCAATTCCCAGACAAGCAAAAGCTGAGGGAGATTGCCTCCCATAAACCACCTCTACAGGATATCTTAAAGGGACTGCTCTAGATGGAAGCACTCCTAAGGTTAAAAAGATGTAACCAGAGAAAATAAAATCATGGCAAAGAAAGCAGACCATCCAAATACTAACTAAAAACAAAGAATAAAACACCTAGCATTTAAAGAATGGAGGAGGAAGAATTAGAACGGAGAGAAATAAAGAAATATCAGACGCTGTTTACAATAACTTAACAAGAAAGTTAACTTAGATTGTTAGATAGTAAAGAAGCAACCCTTGAACCTTTGGTAACCAAAAATCTAAAGCCAGCAATGGCAATAAGTACATATCTATGGATAATCACCCTTAATGTAAATGGACTGAATGCACCAATCAAAAGACACAGAGTAACAGAATGGATAAAAAAGCAAGACCCATCTATATGCTGCTTACAAGAGACTCACCTCAAACCCAAAGATATACACAGACTAAAAGTGAAGGGATGGAAAAAGATATTTCATGCAAACAACAGGGAGAAAAAAGCAGGTGTCTCAGTACTTGTACCAGACAAAATAGACTTCAAAATGAAGAAAATAGCAAGAGATAAAGAAGGACATTACATAATGATAAAGGGGTCAGTCCAACAAGAAGATATAACCATTATAAATATATATGCACCCAACACAGGAGCGCCAGCATATGTGAAACAAATACTAACAGAATTAAAGGAGGAAATAGAGAGCAGTGCATTCATTTTAGGAGACTTCAACACACCACTCACTCCAAAGGACAGATCAACTAGACAGAGAGTAAGTAAAGACACAGAGGCACTGAACAACACACTAGAACAGAAGGACCTAACAGGCATCTACAGAACTCTGCACCCAAAAGCAGCAGGATACACATTCTTCTCAAGTGCACATGGAACATTTTCCAGAATAGACAACATACTAGGCTACAAAAAGAACCTCAGTAAATTCAAAAATATTGAAATTCTACCAACCAACTTCTCAGATCACAAAGGTATAAAACTAGAAATAAATTGTACAAAGAAAACAAAAAAGGTTCACAAATACATGGAGGCTTAATAACATGCTCCTAAATAATCAATGGATAAATGACCAAATAAAAACAGAGATCAAACAATATATGGAGACTAATGACAAAAATAACACAAAGCTGCAACTTCCGTGGGACGCAGCAAAGGCAGTTCTAAGAGGAATGTATATTTCAATCCAGGCCTATTTAAAGAAGGAGGAACAATCCCAAATGAATAGTCTAAAGACACAATTACTGAAACTGGAAAAAGAAGAACAAATGAGGCCCAAAGTCACCAGAAGGAGGGACATAATAAAGATCAGAGAAGAAATAAATAAAATTGAGAAGAATAAAACAATAGAAAAAAATCAATGAAAACAAGAGCTGGTTCTTTGAAAAAATAAACAAAACAGATAAACCCCTAGCCAGACTTATCAAGAGAAAAAGAGAATCTACACACATAAACAGAATCAGAAATGAGACAGGAAAAATCACGACAGACCCCACAGAAATACAAAGAATCATAAGAGAATACTATGAGAATCTATATGCTAACAAGCTGGAAAACCTAGAGGAAATGGATAACTTCTTAGAAATATACAACCTTCCAAAACTGACCAAGCAAAAACAGAAAAACTAAACAGACCAATCACCAGCAATGAAATTGAATCAGTAATCAAAAGCTACCCAAGAACAAAACCCCCGGGCCAGATGGATTCACCTCTGAATTCTACCAGACATATAGAGAAGAAACAACACACATTCTCCTTAAAGTTTTTCAAAAAATAGAAGAGGAGGGAATACTTGCAAACTCATTCTATGAAGCCAGCATCACTCTAATACCAAAACCTGGCAAAGACCTCACCAAAAAAGAAAACTACAGACCAATATCCCTGATGAACGTAGATGCAAAAATACTCAACAAAATATTAGCAAACCGAATTCAAAAATACATCAAGAGGATCATACACCATGATCAAGTGGGATTCATCCCAGGGATGCAAGGATGGTACAACATTCGAAAATCCATCAACATCATCCACCACATCAACAAAAAGAAGAACAAAAACCACATGATCATCTCCATAGATGCTGAAAAAGCATTTGACAAAATTCAGCATCCATTCATGATTAAAACTCTCAACAAAATGGGTATAGAGGGCAAGTACCTCAACATCATAAAGGCCATATATGACAAACCCACAGCTAACATCATACTTAACGGCGAGAAGCTGAAAGCTTTTCATCTAAGATCGGGAACAAGACAGGGATGCCCACTCTCTCCACTGTTATTCAACATAGTACTGGAGGTCCTAGCCACAGCCATCAGACAAAACAAAGACATACAAGGCATCCAGATTGGTAAAGAAGAATTCAAATTGTCACTATTTGCAGATGACATGATACTGTACATAAAAAACCCTAAAGACTCCACTCCAAAACTATTAGAACTAATATCTGAATTCAGCAAAGTGGCAGGATACAAAATTAACACACAGAAATCTGTTGCTTTCCTATACACTAACGATGACCTAACAGAAAGAGAAATCAGAAAAACAATTCCATTCACAATTGCATCAAAAAGAATAAAATACCTAGGAATAAACGTAACGAAGGAAGTGAAAGACCTGTACTCTGAAAACTACAAGACACTCCTAAGAGAAATTAAAGAGGACACTAACAAATGGAAATGCATCCCATGCTCTTGTCTAGGAAGAATAAATATTGTCAAAGTGGCTATACTACCTAAAGCAATCTACAGATTCAATGCAATCCCTATCAAATTACCAACAGCTTTCTTCAATGAACTGGAACAAATAATTCTAAAATTCATATGGAACCACAAAAGACCCTGAATAGCCAAAGCAATCCTGAGAAGGAGGAAAGAACAGGGGGAATTACACTCCCTGACTTCAAGCTCTACTACAAAGCCACAGTAATCAAGACAATTTGGTATTGGCACAAAAACAGACCCACAGACCAGTGGAACAGAATAGAAAATCCAAACATTAACCAAACATATATGGTCAATTAATATATGATAAAGGAGCCTTGGATATACAATGGGGAGATGACAGCCTCTTCAGCAGCTGGTGTTGGAAAAACTGGACAGGTATATGTAAGAGAATGAAACTGGACTACTGTCTAATCCCATACACAAAGGTAAACTCAAAGTGGATCAAAGACCTGAATGTAAGTCATGAAACCATAAAACTCTTAGAAAAAAAACATAGGCAAAAATCTCTTGGACATAAACATGAGCAACTCTTTCATAAACATATCTCCCTGGTCAAGGGAAACAAAAGCAAAAATGAACAAGTGGGACTATATCAAGCTGAAAACCTTCTGTACAGCAAACGACACCATCAGTAGAACAAAAAGACATCCTACAGTATGGGAGAATATATTCATAAATGATATATCCGATAAGGGGTTGACATCTAAAATATATAAAGAACTCGCACACCTCAACAAACAAAAAGCAAATAGTCCAATTAAGAAATGGGCAGAGGACATGAATAGACACTTCTCCAAAGAAGAAATTCAGATGGCCAACAGGCACATGAAAAGATGCTCCACATTGCTAATCATCAGAGAAATGCAGATTAAAACCACAATGAGATATCACCTCACACCAGTGAGGATGGCCAACATCCAAAACACAAACAACAGCAAATGTTGGTGAGGATGTGGAGAAAAGGGAACCCTCCTACACTGCTGGTGGGAATGCAAATTAGTTCAACCATTGTGGAAAGCAGTATGGAGGTTCCTCAAAAAACTCAAAATAGAAATACCATTTGACCCAGGAATCCCACTCCCAGGAATTTACCCTAAGAATGCAGCAGCCCAGTTTGAAAAAGACATATGCACCCCTATGTTTATCGCAGCAGTATTTACAATAGCCAAAGAATGGAAGCAACCTAAGTGTCCATCATTAGATGAATGGATAAAGAAGAGGTGGTACATATACACAATGGAATATTATTCAGCCAGAAGAAGAAAACAATTCCTACCATTTGCAACAAACAACATGGACGGAGCTAGAAGGTATTATGCTCAGTGAAATAAGCCAAGCCAAAAAAGACAAGTATCAAATGATTTCACTCATATGAGGAGCATAAGAGCAAAGAAAAAAACTGAAAGAAAAAAACAGCAGCAGACTCCCCAAACCCAAGAATGACTAATAGTTACCAAAGGGAAAGGGACTGGGCAGGATGGGCGGGAATAGAGGGACAAGGGGAAGAAAGGGGCATACGATTAGCAGACATAATGTTGGGGGGGTGCGGGGAGAGCTGTATAACTCAGAGAAGACAAGTAGTGATTCTATAGCATCTCACTACGCTTATGAACAGTGACTGTAATGGGGTTGGTGGGGGGGACCTGATGAAGTGGGTAGTTTAATTACCATAATATTGCACATGTAATTGTAGATTAATGATAAGAAAAAAAAATTCCACACACATTACTAACAAGTTCCCTCAGAGAAGTTAACCTTCCTAAAATGCAAATAATTCTCTTTCTCTTTATAAATATATCTTAAAAAGATATACCCTTGTAAATGAAAGGTCTGAAGTCATAACTCTTATAGTCTTGGAACAAAACCAGCCAACCCACATGGAGACCAGAGTGACAGTAGTGGCTGGAGAGCGGGACACTCACCTTTAGAGCCACACAGAGCCATGGTGAGGGGGCTGTTGCTCTTATCCAGCTCTCGGAGGCAGGCAGTGCCAGCGTGATCGCGGATCACAGACAGCTCCTTCAGGATCAAAGCCTGGAGGAAGAAAGGGAGACGTGTGGTGGAGTGTTCCTCACTGGCTCTGCTGACTGCAAATGCTCAGTGTGACATTTAATGAAATTTGAAAAAAAACATAAGATACCAGATTTCCAACAAATATAGATTTTAGAGCCTTAGAGGACCAGGATGCCCTATTTGTAAAGACCCACATATTCCACAAGGTTCTAAAATCAGTGTGTTAAGGTTGAAATGATTAGTAATAAAAATCCTTTAAACGGCCTATAAAATAGAATGCACAGCACTTTGTGTGTAACAATACACCTGTATATGTATTATTGGGTATACACACACACATACCTAAATAAATATATGAAGTATATGACTTACAGTATGTAGTGAAAGAGAACTGCCTGTACTATTTATAAAATTTGTCTTTCTTTATCTTGCCAAGCACACATTTGAATTTCCCCAAGTTATGTATGTGATGAGGTGACTCTACAGAACATTCTAGTTCATGAGCTCATCCACAAGTTTTCATTCCTCAACAGATAACTTAGGATGCTCACATCAGTTAGGAGTTATGGTCCCACTAAAAATGGCTGCTGGGGCCTCAAGTGATTTTCTAGGTAGGCACCAGGGAGAAACAACAAGCCTGTCTCTTTTGTTCAGACTTAGTGAAATTAAGAATGAGCTAATGGTGAATATTTCAAACAGCTTGGCTTTCTCCCTGCTTCAAAGATTCATTTTATCAGATAATTTCTTATACTGTTTATCCTTTAAGTTAAAGGTATGAGCCATGGGCTCCAGTGGGGACAGAAGAGAGCCAGGCAAATTCCTGTGTGGTCAGACAGCTGACCTGGGCTGCTTCAGAGAGAATGTAGGACGACACTTGCTGGTGAAGTTCTGAGCTAACCTAGCCTCAAATGCGAGGATGGCAGTCTACTTGTATGTAACTCTCAGACATGAATTTTCCCTCTCTGTATCCAAGTATTTTTCAAAGACCACCCATTCAATGAGCTGTGGTGCCAGGCCCTATTTAAAGGATGCTGCAAATAGGGAAGAAGCACTTTTTTATAGAAGGGGCGGGCCTAAGTGTGACGCTGGGTCAGGAGCAGCCCTCTGTGGCCAAATGAACAGATGGCCATGCTTTCACCACCCACAGCATAGAAGCCGGAAGGGATGGAAAGGATCTGACTGAAAGCCCTGTCCTCATTAAGCAAATGAGAAGACTCACAGCAGCACAGGGCTGACAAGGGCTAAAGTAACTGTCTTTACTTCCCACTCCTCTCTGCTGCCTTGTCTTCACGCCTAACAGCACAACCCTACGAGCATAAAGTAACTAAACTGACTCAAACAGCCAGACTCACCTCCAGAGTCTCCTCAGCAGTGCAACCAGGCTGCTGCTGCAGCTTGCCTGTGTTTAGGGCTTCGATGTACTCGTCACATTTTTTGTAGCCAGCGTTCAGCAACTCATACTTGGCTTTTAGCAGTCCTTGACCGGGTGTGACATCACCAATCCCAATTGAGAATCCACGGTTTGCTGTAGGACAGTTGGCAGGTGGAGCAGAAAGAGAGAGCCACAGATAATAGTCGACCTACTACATGGAAACAAGTTTACATGTTCAGAGAATCTGTCACAATTCAATTAAATAAGACTTTACTGGAGTGATACAAAAATGACTAAGACTGATTGAGATCTGTCAGAGGCCTTACAGCAATAGAAGGGAGCAACTAATGTCCCCAGCTAATTATAACAGAAAGCACATTGGCGTTAAATACTGAAGAGCAGCCTTTCGAAAGCAAGTGATGGAAAGTGAGCCATTTGACTTCTTGTTCTAAGATGGCATCTTGAAGACCTTTCTGCTCTCCACCTCTTTCTCTCTTCAGAAATCATTCTAAAACACAGAGAATAAGAAACGAATGTAAACCCCCTTTGAGGGAACTATGCCCCACCAGTGATCCTAACCCTAATAAATGTAGAGAACAGGAGGATGGGAGGTGTTTGGCACTTAGGGTGGGGAAGGGGCTGCCTAAAAGTGGCTTTGGAAATGAGCACCAATGAGCCTGGGACAGCTCAAACTAGATCACCAGCCTCTGCAGACGCTGGAGATGATGTAAGTGCGGGAAACAGGGAAACCTGGTGAAAAGTCTTAGAGGAATGAGCCCCTACGCCCTTACCTCTATGGGAGACAGGAGTTTACTCTAAAATAAATGGAATTAAGAGAGGCTCTGGACTGGGGGATACTAGGTGTAGACAGATGGGGATGACTGGAAATCAGGGCACTGAGGAAAGTCTGTATATTCCATGGCTGAGATCAGTCCAGCTTTCCAAATCCCGGCAGCCAGGTCCCAGTCTTTGGGTGGGAGACTGATATTGGAAGATATGCCTTTGGAGAAACCAAGCCTCCCTACAGCAAAGCATTATACTGACAGGAGTATTTGATAGTTCCTCAATTAAAAAGGTGGCTTCCAGTTCAGTCACAGAACTGAGCGATCCATCAACCAATAAGCCCCACTTCCAGTAAGTGTTTTAGTGCCTCATTCCTAAAATATGAATGGATTGCCAGAGACTGTCAGACATTTGGGGAAGTTTTCAACATAAAAGGACAACAAGTGCACAGAAAAAGTGAAACTATCAGGAAAGAATAAACTCAGGGAGTAAATAAAATAACACTATGGAAAATATTCTCTCTAAAGATGTATCTGGGGATCAAGGACAAAAAAGTCTTAAGAAAAAAAAAAGAACTACCTGCAAATAAAGAACAATGAAAAATATGGTTGGAAATCAAATATATGGCAATAAAAATTAAAAATCAGTAGAAGAATTCACTTTAAAAGATAAAGTGAAACCAGAAACAGAGAAATGGACAACAGGGAAAGAAGATAAGAAAATCAGAATCAATCTAGGAGCTCTACTATACAATTAACAGAAATTCCAAAAAAGAGTGGAGAAAGTTAGGGAGTGGAAACTATAAAAAAATAATAGTAAATAAGAAAATTTCCATGACTGAGGGACACACAGTTGCAGATTAAGAGTTTACAGAATGCCCAACACAGCACAGTGAATGAAAAAGACCCATACCGAGGGTGTACCACTGTGAACTCTTAGCACATAATAAAACAAAGAAAGGATTGTCAAAGCTCCCAGAATGAAGAGAGAATTCAAATATAAAAATCTGGGAATAAGAATAGAAATACACCTTAATAGCAAGTCTGAAGGCTGGACCAGAGTACATAATACCTTCAAAATTCTGAGGGATAATAATTTTCAATCTAGAATTCTATACCTAGGCAAAGAATCAATCAAGTATATGAGATGAATAAAGATGCTTTCATAGTAATGCAAAAATCTCTTGACCCACGGCATGCTCAAGTCCGTGCACACAAAAGAAACAGAACACTGTATGGATAGTAGGAAAGTACTGAGTAACCTGGTAGGGCTGGATCATAGAAGGCCCACAGGGCTACAGTTGGTGTACAGGTACCTTGGAAGCATCCCATGAAGGGCCCTATAGAATCACCCCATCCGATACGCAGTAGAGAGCCACTGTAGATTTTGAGACTGAATCAGTATCAGGTTAATTTCATTAAGGAAAGTGAAAATGATTTAGCCTGGAATAAGTCTCCTTTCCTCTGCGTGTATGTGTTTGGGTTGTGGGGGGTGGGGGGGGGATGAAATAACAGTAAATGAACAAAATAACAAACCCCTAAAGCCCCAACAATTACAGCAATAAAATGATGACACTGAGACACTCACAGAGGTAGACAGGAGCCAGCCTGGCAAGCCGTGACATTGCATCAGCAGCTTCATTCTGCCCCCAGTCTCGCAGCAAAATGTAAAAAATATTGTTTTTGGATCCTGATCCCAGTGTCCCTTTGTCCATGCTGCCACTCATCAAATTGCTGTTCTGGATAGTGACATCTGAAAGGATAACAACGATATGCATTTAAACAGACAATTAATTTAGTATTTATTAATTGGCTTCATTCCAAAATGAATTTGAGGTGTCTGAGAAATTATGTTTCTTGGTTGAAAGTTAAAGCAAAGCAAATAGAAATTCTCTTTAAATCTAGGGACTTTTGGAAAACATAAAAGATGCAGTTAGTTTCCTTATAATCCTAATTCTAAAATGTATTAGTCAATCCTCGTTCTCCTCATCATGAACTATAGATGACAATATCAAGTACTTGTCATTTATGTCAGAGGGATATTTTGAGCATCAGATGGAAATCGTACAGCCAAGTGCTTTGTACAGCACTTTGCTATTCACCCAAGATATTGAAAACTAACACTGGCAACATCATGATTAGCCTATACAACAACAAAATGAAATTCCTATCTAGAAAGGAAAAAAACACAATCTAAAACAAGAAGTCAAAATGTTGAAAAGACCAGAGAGCATATTTTCAAAGGAATGGTTATAATACTGAAGAAAACCGGTGCCCTTCAAGAAAGACATTTACTCTTCATAACAAGACAGTAGATATCCCAACCATCAGAGAGGCTCTGCATTTCAGAGTCCTGGGGATCCATTTCTTGTCATCGGGCCTTGCTAGCAAAGCCCATTCCAAACAGTGCCACCTGAGGTAACGTGATGGGGAACTGCTTGTTTGCAGTCTAGGATGAACTATGGAGCTCATGCCTAAAAGTAAATGCTAGCTGAATGGCATTGTTCTGTGGACCATAGTCTGGGTTGAACTAGTCTGATTCTAGATGGCTTTAAATGAGGCATTTACATCTTGTCAGTTATACCTGATCTTCATGTTATTAAAAAACATGAGGCAGGTAAAGAAAGTCTTTCAGTTATACTTTTTAGTCATACTTTTAGACAATGGACACATTTTGGACATAAAACAATAAATTATATGCCTTAAATAATGAGATCCTTATTGATTGCAAAAAAAAAAGAGGGCAGAATAAAAGAAATTGCCTTTTATTAAAACTGACAGAAACTAGTCACTTAAGACAGAACACATTTGGAGAATATTCTAATCACTGGGTCATGTATCTACATGATCTCTAACTTATAGAAATCACACCTGAGAAGAGAAACCACAGCTACATTTCCCTGAAGAATAAACTTCCTGGTAAGGCTTTAGAGGAACATTGGATTTGCTTGTTAAGTGAAGGTAGTCATTGGCCACCTGCTTTTCTGCACCCCTTCCCCCTCCCTGCCCTGCTGCACCACCCCCACGTGCTTTAACTCACATGAATCATTGACACAGAGATCTTCTCCTTTCCCACAGTACTGTTTGCCCTTGGTTCGGAGGTTGGCCCTCACTGGATTGTCATCACTAGGTCTGAGGATGACACTGAAGATCTGCTTTCCCGTCCACAGGGTGACAGGCTGAAGGAGGAAAGGAAGCCAGAGCATCAGCTGGCTGAGCCTGGTCTCCATCACCCTTCATCAAGTAAGACTGTAGTTCACGTGCAAACTCAGCAGCAGCACAGGTACATTAAGTCCACGTGTGTGTACACACCTTGCTCCTGCACAAACCTTTAATATGGTGGGTGGTGGGAGGCGAACTTTAATTTTCTCATCCTTGCCAACCAATATGGAAGCAATGATTTGGCAAGCCTTGGCTCGGTCAAAGAAAGTGTCCTTAAGAGTGAGGAGATAGGCACCTAAGAATGTTAAGAAACAACACAACGCAAAGAAAAGCAATGAAATTGTGAGAAAAATCACAAGGTTTCAGTTTTAAAATAGACTATAACTAAGTAAAACATACAGCTGTTTATTGGCTCTCTCCTCCAGATAGAATCTAAGCTCCACAAGTAAAGGTACTTCATTTTCCTCACTGCCCTATCTCTGGCACTAAGAAAAATGACAAAAATGTCTAGTGTATGGTAAGAGCTCAATAAATTCTTTTTTTTTAAATTTATTTTGGCATCATTAATCTACAGTTACATGTGCAATATTATGGTTATTAAACTACCCCCTTCATCGGGTCCCCCGCACCAACCCCAATACAGTCAGTGTCCGTCAGCATAGTGAGAAGCTATAGAGTCACTACTTGTCTTCCCTGAGTTGTACTGCCCTCCCTGTGCCCTCCCAACATTACGTCTGCTAATCGTAATGCCCCTTTTTCCCCCTTATCCCTCCCTTCCCACTCATCTTCCCCAGTCTGTTTCCCTTTGGTAACTATTAGTCCGTTTTTGGGTTTTGTGAGTCTGCTACTGTTTTGTTCCTTCAGTTTTTTTGTTTTTATACTCTACATATGAGTGAAATCATTTAATAGTTGTCTTTTTCTGCTTGGCGTATTTCACTGAGCATAATACCTTCTAGCTCCGTCCACGTTGTTGCAAATGGTAGGATCTGTTTTCCTCTTATGGCTGAATAATATTCCATTGTGTATATGTACCACATCTTCTTTATCCATTCATCTACTGATGGACACTTAGGTTGCTTCCATTCTTTGGCTATTGTAAATAGTGCTGTGATAGACATACGGGTGCATCTGTCTTTTTGAAACTGGGCTGCTGCATTCTTAGGGTAAATTCCTAGGAGTGGGATTCCTGGGTCAAATGTATTTCTATTTTGAGGAACCTTCATACTGCTTTCCACAATAGTTGAACTAATTTGCATTCCCACCAGCAGTGTAGGACGGTTCCCTTTTCTCCACAGCCTTGCCAACATTTGTTGTTGTGTTTTGGATGTTGGCCATCCTCACTGGTGTGAGGTGATAACTCATTGTGGTTTTAATCTGCATTTCTCTGATGATTAGCTATGTGGAGCATCTTTTCATGTGCCTGTTGACCATCTGAATTTCTTCTTTGGAGAAATGTCTATTCATGTCCTCTGCCCATTTTTAATTGGACTTTTTGCTTTTTGTTTGTTGAGGTGTGCGAGTCCTTTATATATTTTGGATGTCAACCCCTTATCGGATAGGTCATTTATGAATATATTCTCCCATACTGTAGGATGTCTTTTTGTTCTACTGATGGTGTCCTCCGCTGCACAGAAGCTTTTCAGCTTGATACAGTCCCACTTGTTTATTTTTGCTTTTGTTTCCCTTGCCCGGGATGACATGCTCATGAAGAAGTCGCCCATGTTTATGTCCAAGAGATTTTTGCCTATGTTTTTTTTTCAGAGTTCTATGGTTTCATGACTTACATTCAGGTCTTTGATCCACCTTGAGTTTACCTTTGTGTATGGGGTTAGACAGTACTCCAGTTTCATTCTCTTACATGTAGCTGTCCAGTTTTTCCAACACCAGCTGCTGAAGAGGCTGTCATCTCCCCATTGTATATCCAAGGCTCCTTTATCATATATTAATTGACTGTATATGTTGGGTTAATGTTTGGATTTTCTATTCTGTTCCACTGGTCTGCGGGTCTGCCCTTGTGCCAATACCAACTTGTCTTGATTATTGTGGCTTTGCAGTAGAGCTTGAAGTCAGGCAGCGTAATTCCCGTTTTAGTCCTCCGTCTCAGGATTGCTTTGGCTATTCGGGGTCTTTTGTGGTTCCATATGAATTTTAGAATTATTTGTTCCAGTTCATTGAAGAAAGCTGTTGGTAGTTTGATAGGGATTGCACTGAATCTGTAGATTTCTTTAGGTAGTATAGCCATTTTGACAATATTTATTCTTCCTAGCCAAGAGCATGGGATGCATTTCTATTTGTTAGTGTCCTCTTTAATTTCTCTTAGGAGTGTCTTATAGTTTTCAGAGTACAGGTCTTTCACTTCCTTCGTTAGGTTTATTCCTAGGTATTTTATTCTTTTTGATGCAATTGTGAGTGGAACTCTTTTCCTGATTTCTCTTTCTGTTAGCTCATCGTTAGTGTATAGGAAAGTAACAGATCTCTGTGTGTTAATTTTGTATCCTGCTACTTTGCTGAATTCAGATATTAGTTCTAGTAGTTTTGGAGTGGAGTCTTCAGGGTTTTTTATGTACAATATCATGTCATCTGCAAATAGTGACAATTTGACTTCGTCTTTACCAATCTGGCTGCCTTTGTTTTGTCTGATTGCTGTGGCTAGGACCTCCAGTACTATGTTAAATAACAGAGGAGAGAGTGGGCATCACTGTCTTGTTCCCGATCTTAGATGAAAAGCTTTCAGCTTCTCGCCGTTAAGTATGATGTTAGCTGTGGGTTTGTCATATATAGCCTTTATGATGTTGAGGTACTTGCCCTCTATACCCATTTTGTTGAGAGTTTTTATCATGAATGGATGTTGAATTTTGCCAAATGCTTTTTCAGCATCTATGGAGATGATCACGTGGTTTTTGTTCTTCTTTTTATTGATGTGGTGGATGATGTTGATGGATTTTTGAATGTTGTACCATCCTTGCATCCCTGGGATGAATTCCACTTGATCATGGTGTATGATCCTCTTGATGTATTTCTGAATTTGGTTTGCTAATATTTGTTGAGTATTTTTGCATCTATATTCATCAGGGATATTGGTCTGTAATTTTCTTTTTTGGTGATGTCTTTGCCCGGTTCTTGGTATTAGAGTGATGCTGGCTTCATAGAATGAGTTTGGAAGTGTTCCCTCCACTTCTATTTTTTGAGAAACATTAAGGAGAATGTGTGTTATTTCTTCTCTATATGTCTGGTAGAATTCAGAGGTGAATCCATCTGGTCTGGGGGTTTTGTTCTTCGGTAGTGTTTTGACTACCAATTCACTTTCGTTGCTGGTGATTGGTCTGTTTAGTTTTTCTGTTTCTTCTTTGGTCAGTTTTGGAACGTTGTATTTTTCTAAGAAGTTGTCCATTTCTTCTACGTTTTCCAGCTTGTTAGCATATAGATTCTCATAATATTCCCTTATAATTCTTTGTATTTCTGTCGGGTCTGTCATTATTTTTCCTTTCTCGTTTCTGATTCTGTTTATGTTTGTACATTCTCTTAATGAGTCTGGCTAGGGGTTTATCTATTTTGTTTATTTTTTCAAAGAACCAGCTCTTGGTTTTATTGATTTTTTTCTATTGTTTTATTCTTCTCAATTTTATTTATTTCTTCTCTGATCTTTATTATGTCCCTCCTTCTGGTGACTATGGTCCTCATTTGTTCTTTTTCCAATTTCAGTAATTGTGTCTTGAGACTATTCATTTGGGAATGTTCTTCTTTCTTTAGATAGGCCTGGATTGCAATATATTTTCCTCTTAGAACTGCCTTTGCTGTGTCCCACAGAAGTTGTGGTTTTGTGTTGTTGTTGTTATTAGTCTCCATATATTCTTTGATTTCTGTTTTGATTTGTTGTTAACCGATTGATTAATTAGGAGAATGTAGTTAAGTCTCCATGTATTTGTGAGCCTTTTTGTTTTCTTTCTAAAATTTATCTCTAGTTTTATACCTTTGATCGAAAAGTTGGTTGGTAGAATTTCAGTATTTTTGAATTTACTGAGGTTCTTTTTGTGGCCTAGTATGTGGTCTATTCTGGAAAATATTCCATGTGCACTTGAGAAGAATGTGTATCCTGTTGCTTTTGGGTGTAGAGTTCTGTAGATGTCTGTTAGGTCCAGCTGTTCTAGTGTGTTGTTCAGTGCCTCTGTGTCTTTACTTATTTTCTGTCTGGTTGATCTGTCCTTTGGAGTGAGTGGTGTGTTGAAGTCTCCTAAGATGAATGCATTGCTGTCTATTTCCTCCTTTAATTCTGTTAGTATTTGTCTCACATATGCTGGCGCTCCTGTGTTGGGTGCATATATATTTATAATGGTTATATCCTCTTGTTGGACTCATCCCTTTATCATTATGTAATGTCCTTCTTTAGCTCTTGCTATTTTCTTCGTTTTGGAGTCTATTTTGTCTGGTACAAGTACTGAGACACCTGCTTTTTTCTCCCTGTTGTTTGCATGAAATATCTTTTTCCATCCCTTCACTTTTAGTCTGTGTATATCTTTAGGTTTGAGGTGAGTCTCTTGTAAGCAGCATATAGATGGGTCTTTCTTTTTATCCATTCTGTTACTCTGTGTCTTTTGATTGGTGCATTCAGTCCATTTACATTTAGGGTGAATATCGACAGATATGTACTTATTGCCATTGCTGGCTTTAGATTCGTGGTTACCAAAGGTTCAAGCGTTACTTCTTTTTTTTTAATATAATTTATTTTATTATCATTAATTTACAATTACATGTGTAATATTACGATTATTAAACTACCCCTTCATCAGGTCCCCCCCACCAACCCCATTACAGTCACTGTCCATCAGCGTAGTGAGATGCTATAGAATCACTACTTGTCTTCTCTGAGTTGTACTGCCCTCCCCGTGCCCCCCCAACATTACATCTGCTAATCGTAATGCCCCTTTTTCCCTCTTATCCCTCCCTTCCCGCCCATTTTCCCCAGTCCCTTTCCCTTTGGTAACTATTAGTCCGTTCTTGGGTTCTGTGTGTCTGTTGCTGTTTTGTTCCTTCAGTTTTTTTCTTTGTTCTTATACTCCACATATGAGTGAAATCATTAGATACTTGTCTTTTTCGGCTTGGCTTATTTCACTGAGCATAATACCCTCTAGCTCCATCCATGTTGTTGCAATAGGTAGGATTTGTTTTCTTCTTATGGCTGAATAATATTCCATTGTGTATATGTACCACTTCTTCTTTATCCATTCATCTACTGATGGACACTTAGGTTGCTTCCATTTCTTGGCTATTGTAAATAGTGCTGCAATATACATAGGGGTGCATCTGTCCTTTTCAAATTGGGCTGCTGCATTCTTAGGGTAAATTCCTAGGAGTGGAATTCTGGGTCAAATGGTATTTCTATTTTGAGTTTTTTGAGGAACCTCCATACTGCTTTCCACAATGGTTGAACTAATTTGCAGTCCCACCAGCAGTGTAGGAGGGTTCCCTTTTCTCCACATCCTCGCCAACATGTTGTTGTTTGTGTTTTGGATGTTGGCCATCCTCACTGGTGTGAGGTGGTATCTCATTGTGGTTTTAATCTGCATTTCTCTGATGATTAGCGATGTGGAGCATCTTTTCATGTGCCTGTTGGCCATCTGAATTTCTTCTTTGGAGAAGTGTCTATTCATGTCCTCTGCCCATTTCTTAATTGGATTATTTGCTTTCTGTTTGTTAAGCTGCATGAGTTCTTTATATATTTTGGATGTCAACCCTTTATCAGATACGTTTTTTATGAATATATTCTCCCATACTGTAGGATGTCTTTTTGTTCTACTGATGGTGTCCTTTGCTGTACAGAAGCTTTTCAGCTTGATATAGTCCCACTTGTTCATTTTTGTTTTTGTTTCCCTTGCCGAGGGAGATATGTTCATGAAGAAGTTGCTCGTGTTTATGTCCAAGAGATTTTTGCCTATGTTTTTTTCTAAGAGTTTTATGGTTTCATGACTTACATTCAAGTCTTTGATCCACCTTGAGTTTACCTTTGTGTATGGGGCTAGACAGTAGTCCAGTTTCATTCTCTTACATGTAGCTGTCCAGTTTTTCCAACACCAGCTGCTGAAGAGGCTGTCATCTACCCATTCTATATCCAAGGCACTTTTATCAAATATTAATTGACTGTATATGTTTGGGTTAATGTTTGGATTTTCTATTCTGTTCCACTGGTCTGTGGGTCTGTTTTTGTGCCAATACCAAATTGTCTTGATTACTGTGGCTTTGTAGTAGAGCTTGAAGTCAGGCAGCGTAATTCCCCCTGTTTTATTCCTCCTTCTCAGGATTGCTTTGGCTATTCGGGGTCTTTGTGGTTCCATATGAATTTTAGAATTATTTGTTCCAGTTCATTGAAGAAAGCTGTTGGTAGTTTGATAGGGATTGCATTGAATCTGTAGATTGCTTTAGGTAGTATAGCCATTTTGACAATATTTATTCTTCCTAGCCCAGAGCATGGGATGCATTTCTATTTGTTAGTGTCCTCTTTAATTTCTCTTAGGAGTGTCTTGTAGTTTTCAGAGTACAGGTCTTTCACTTCCTTCGTTAGGTTTATTCCTAGGTATTTTATTCTTTTTGATGCAATTGTGAGTGGAACTCTTTTCCTGATTTCTCTTTCTGTTAGCTCATCGTTAGTGTATAGGAAAGTAACAGATCTCTGTGTGTTAATTTTGTATCCTGCAACTTTGCTGAATTCAAATATTAGTTCTAGTAGTTTTGGAATGGAATCTTTAGGGTTTTTTATGTATAGTATCATGTCATCTGCAAATAGTGACAATTTGACTTCTTCTTTACCAATCTGAGGTCTTGTATGTCTTTGTTTTGTCTGGATTGCTGTGGCTAGACTCCAGTACTATGTTGAATAACAGTGGAGAGAGGGCATCCCTGTCTTGCTCCCGACCTTAGATGAAAGCTTTCAGCGTCTCGCCGTTAAGTATGATGTTAGCTGTGGGTTTGTCATATATAACCTTTATGATGTTGAGGTACTTGCTGTCTATACCCATTTTGTTGAGAGTTTTAATCAGGAATGGTATGATGTTAGCTGTGGGTTTGTCATATATAGCCTTTATGATGTTGAGGTACTTGCTGTCTATACCCATTTTGTTGAGAGTTTTAATCAGGAATGGATGGTGAATTTTGTCAAATGCTTTTTCAGCATCTATGGAGATGATCATGTGGTTTTTGTTCTTCGTTTTGTTGATGTGGTGGATGATGTTGATGGATTTTCGAATGTTGTACCATCCTTGCATCCCTGGGATGAATCCCACTTGATCATGGTGTATGATCCTCTTGATGTATTTTTGAATTCGATTTGCTAATATTTTGTTGCGTATTTTTGCATCTACGTTCATCAGAGATATTGGTCTGTAATTTTCTTTTTTGGTGAGGTCTTTGCCCGGTTCTTGGTATTAGAGTGATGCTGGCTTCATAGAATGAGTTTGGAAGTATTCCCTCCTCTTCTATTTTTTGGAAAACTTTAAGGAGAATCGGTGTTATTTCTTCTCTATATGTCTGGTAGAATTCAGAGGTGAATCCGTCAGTCCCAGGGGGTTTGTTCTTGGGTAGTTTTTTGATTACCAATTCGATTTTGTCACTGGTGATTGGTCTGTTTAGTTTTTCTGTTTCTTGCTTGGTCAGTCTTGGAAGGTTGTATTTTTCTAAGAAGTTGTCCATTTCTCCTATGTTTTCCAGCTTGTTAGCATATAGATTCTCATAATATTCTCTTATGATTCTTTGTATTTCTGTGGGTCTGTCGTGATTTTTCCTTTCTCATTTCTGATTGTGTTTATGTGTGTAGATTCTCTTTTTCTTTTTTTTTTTTTTTTATTATTATAATTTATTTTATTATCATTAATTTACAATTACATGCAATATTACGATTATTAAACTACCCCTTCATCAGGTCCCCCCCACCAACCCCATTACAGTCACTGTCCATCAGCGTAGTGAGATGCTATAGAATCACTACTTGTCTTCTCTGAGTTGTACTGCCCTCCCCGTGCCCCCCCAACATTATATCTGCTAATCGTAATGCCCCTTTTTCCCACTTATCCCTCCCTTCCCACCCATTTTCCCCAGTCCCTTTCCCTTTGGTAACTATTAGTCCGTTTCTTGGGTTCTGTGAGTCTGCTGCTGTTTTGTTCCTTCAGTATTTTTTCTTTGTTCTTATACTCCACATATGAGTGAAATCATTTGATACTTGTCTTTTTCGGCTTGGCTTATTTCACTGAGCATAATACCCTCTAGCTCCATCCATGTTGTTGCAAATGGTAGGATTTGTTTTCTTCTTATGGCTGCATAATATTCATTGTGTATATGTACCACATCTTCTTTATCCATTCATCTACTGATGGACACTTAGGTTGCTTCCATTTCTTGGCTATT
>JAVSCE010001371.1:0-114125 GCA_032199065.1 Smutsia gigantea | reverse complement strand
AATGGAAATGCATCCCATGCTCTTGGCTAGGAAGAATAAATATTGTCAAAATGGCTATAATACCTAAAGCAATCTACAGATTCAATGCAATCCCTATCAAAAAACCAACAGCTTTCTTCAATGAACTGGAACAAATAATTCTAAAATTCATATGGAACCACAAAAGACCCCGAATAGCCAAAGCAATCCTGAGAAGGAGGAATAAAACAGGGGGAATAACACTCCCTGACTTCAAGCTCTACTACAAAGCCACAGTAATCAAGACAATCTGGTATTGGCACAAAAACAGACCCACAGACCAGTGGAAGAGAATAGAAAATCCAAACATTAACCCAAACATATACAGTCAATTAATATTTGATAAAAGTGCCTTGGATATACAATGGGGAGATGACAGCCTCTTCAGCAGCTGGTGTTGGAAAAACTGGACAGCTACATGTAAGAGAATGAAACTGGACTACTGTCTAGCCCCATACACAAAGGTAAACTCAAGGTGGATCAAAGACTTGAATGTAAGTCATGAAACCATAAAACTCTTAGAAAAAAACATAGGCAAAAATCTCTTGGACATAAACATGAGCAACTTCTTCATGAACATATCTCCCCGGGCAAGGGAAACAAAAGCAAAAATGTACAAGTGGGACTATATCAAGCTGAAAAGCTTCTGTACAGCAAAGGACACCATCAGTAGAACAAAAAGACATCCTACATTGTGGGAGAATATATTCATAAAAAACGTATCTGATAAAGGGTTGACATCCAAAATATATAAAGAACTCATGCACCTTAACAAACAGAAAGCAAATAATCCAATTAAGAAATGGGCAGAGGACATGAATAGACACTTCTCCAAAGAACAAATTCAGATGGCCAACAGGCACATGAAAAGATGCTCCAAATCGCTAATCATCAGAGAAATGCAGATTAAAACCACAATGAGATATCACCTCACACCAGTGAGGATGGCCAACATCCAAAACACAAACAACAACAAATGTTGGCGAGGATGTGGAGAAAAGGGAACCCTCCTACACTGCTGGTGGGACTGCAAATTAGTTCAACCATTGTGGAAAGCAGTATGGAGGTTCCTCAAAAAACTCAAAATAGAAATACCATTTGACCCAGGAATTCCACTCCTAGGAATTTACCCTAAGAATGCAGCAGCCCAATTTGAAAAGGACAGATGCACCCCTATGTTTATTGCAGCACTATTTACAATAGCCAAGAAATGGAAGCAACTTAAGTGTCCATCTGAATGAATAAAGAAGACGTGGTACATATACACAATGGAATATTATTCAGCCATAAGAAGAAAACAAATCCTACCATTTGCAACAACATGGATGGAGCTAGAGGGTATTATGCTCAGTGAAATAAGCCAAGCCGAAAAAGACAAGTATCAAATGATTTCACTCATATGTGGAGTATAAGAACAAAGAAAAAAACTGAAGGAACAAAACAGCAGCAGACTCACAGAACCCAAGAACGGACTAATAGTTACCAAAGGGAAAGGGACTGGGGAAAATGGGCGGGAAGGGAGGGATAAGAGGGAAAAAGGGGCATTACGATTAGCAGATGTAATGTTGGGGGGGCACAGGGAGGGCAGTACAACTCAGAGAATACAAGTAGTGATTCTATAGCATCTCACTACGCTGATGGACAGTGACTGTAATGGGGTTGGTGCGGGGGACCTGATGAAGGGGTAGTTTAATAATCGTAATATTGCACATGTAATTGTAAATTAATGATAATAAAATAAATTATATTAAAAAAAAAAAATTTGACAGACAAACCAGGTCCCTGAACCTTGGTACTGTTCACAGCCCATCCTTTCTCCTGTAAATGTTGCAGCAGTCTAGGTGCTGCACCTTCTAGATCTAAAAGAGAATCAGACATGAGCATGACATCATCAATATAATGGTATAGCCACACCATTGGCGGTATCTCCCATGTAGCCAAGTCCTGGGCAACAAATCTGTGACAGATGGTGGGGCTGTGGATGTATCCCTGTGGAAGGACGGTGAAAATCCATTGCCGTCCTTCCCACGTGAAAGCAAACTGTTCCTGATTTACTGCTCAATGTCAATGGAAAAGAAGGCATTAGCAAGATGTACCACATAATGGTATGTTCCTAGTTCATGGCTGAGGGTATCCATCAGGCCTGCAATAGAGGGGACAGCAGCATGCATAGGGGGTATGACTTTATTCAGTTCTCTGTTAATCCACAGTCATACACCAGGAGCCATCTGGCTTTTTTACTGGCCACACTGGGGAATCGAAAGGACTATGGGTGGGCTTTATAATCCCCACGTTTTCCAGCTCCTGGAGGGTTTCTCCAATCTCTTTATGGCCCCCAGGCAGTTTGTATTGTTTGGTGTTAGTCACCTGCCAAGGCACAGGCAAAGCTATGGGTGGGTGCCTAGCATGTCCCCTCAGGACTGCCTTCACTACACGTACTCTCAGTCTGAACTCACCTGCAGTGGTCTGCAACCATAGACCCTGTACGATATCAATCCCCAAAATATACTCAGGGAAAAGAGGTATAAACACAGTATACTCTTTTGGGTGTAGATACCCTATTCCCAAACTGATTTAGGCTTGTTTCACTCTGATAGCCTAATCTCCATATCCATCTATGATAGTGGGGGTCCCGGGGAACTGCTCAGGGTTACCATGAATCAGTGAACATTCAGCCCCAGTGTCCACCAGAGCCAGGACATATTGTATGTTCACTGGGGACCAATGGATAACTATTTCAACATGTGGCCTCCAGTCTCCCCCTGGTCCCTCAGGGCAGATACCTCAATCTTCTCCTCAGTCAAACCGTGTTCCTCAACCATCTTCCTGTATGGGCTCAAGTGGGGTTGGCTCGCTATCCAACAGGAAGTCTTGCAAACACACATGCCAGACTCATGGCTCTCTCTCTGATCTCTGCCTCCTTGGTCTTAACGGCTGGAACTGCTGCTCTGGTTTCAGCTGTTGCCATAGCTCTAGTAAGATCCTATTTGACTTCCCATCTAATTTCCTTCCATCTGCTCCTGCTCATATTAAATCAACCCACATCTGGATCTTCGTAACCTTCATGGGGCCTTGTAAATTCTTCCTGTGATAACAGATCTTATTCTTTCTGAGTTCTCATTGCTTCAGCCTCTCTTAGGTCTGCTACTGTAGGGGTCACCTCGCTTATGGGCTGCCCTAAGTGAGGGAAAAGAATGGACACTAGAGACTCAAAGAGGGATGTGGGAGCTGTTTGGAGCACAGTATTTCTCATCCCAGTGAAAGGCTCTTCATCTGGGCCATAATTCTCTGGACTGTAGTTGGCCTTTCTTATGCCTAGCTGTCGTAACACCTGTTGGAGCTCAGCATACATCTGCCATCTAACAGGACAGGATGGTAGATCACCCGGATTGGGCCACACAGCATGACGTGCAGCCATAAGCCAATCGAGGAGGGAGTGACTCCCTGGGGTCTGATGTGCATTTTGTAATTGCTGCCTCAAGGTGGTTGCACTGTCAGGGAAGCCAGCTTTCCCATTTCTGATCCTGAAAGAACAATTCCATCCACCCCTAAGTCCCACAGACGCAGAAATCAAGTTGATATTGACTCCAAGGGCTTCTGCCTAAACCGGGAGCCCAAATCCACCAGCTCAGCCCGAGTACAGGGGCAGACCATAGAGTGCTCCACGACCTGGGGAGGGGGCTGCTCCTCTCCTTGGGAACTTTCAGCTGCGGGGTCTTTATTTTCTTTACAACCACTAGGCATTCTTTCAATACAGGAGGGGTCAGTGCCTCTGGCACCACCCCTTTATCCTTCCCCAGCTCCTCCATTTCCGGGGCTGATGGCACCTTTCTCTCCCCTCCCCCGAGTATCTCTTCTGCTACAACCTTTACCTTTTCTACCGTGCCTTGCAGCAATGCTAGCTCGGTCTTCAGAAGCTCTCTGACCTTCACCTCAATGCTTTGCAGCTGGCATTCTTGTGTCACCTCTGCCTGTGCTTCCCTCAGGAGTTTGTGTTTTTCCTTGAGGGCCTCTTCCTCCTTCAGAGCACCTGGCAGCGCTGCTGTCTCGTAAGGAATCTTTTACCTCTTCAATGGCACCTTGCTGCCGGCGTTCTTGTGCTGCCTCCTCTTGCATCAATGCCATTTCCTTCTTCTGGGAATCCTCAGAAGTTTGCAGCTCATGTTCTCGTGCCACCATTTCTTGGGTCTTTTTCAGGAGCATGTCCTTCTCTTTAGACTTTTTTAATACTGTGAGAAGCAGCCAACCCACAGTCCCCACTGCCTCATGGGCACTCTGTCTCTCAAAAGACCTACTTAGTATACCAAGGGCTATCTGTACTGCCTCAGATATCACCTCCACTTGCCTCCAGTCCAGGGTGGGGCCCAGTCCTCCAGTAGGCAAGCCACCTCAGACCACATACCCACTGGGGTACAATCCACTGTCTCTCCATTAACACGGGCAGCCCACTGAAGCACCCCTCCCATAAGGGCAGCCTGTCTTTTTCCTTGGTCAACAATGAACCCTGCCAACTTCGCTAATTGTCTTGCCAAAGGGTTCAGCCCTGGGCAAGTTCACTATGGATCCAATGTGACCAAAGAAATTGACGCAAAACGTTCTTTGGGGTGAAAGGGGTTTATTCCTCGGCTTGTTCTCCCGACAGTAGGTTGAGCACTAGCGTCTCTGCCTCCTGCCCAGAGCACTGGGCTGAGCTCTCTATATAGCACAATAATAGCTTATTGCCTCAAGGTGTGGAAGTGGTAGCCTAGCAACAGGCCAGTTATATCATCAGGTGGTTTAAGTTCAGTGAGGATCCTGCCCATAGGAATCCCAACTTCCCCACAATCACTCTGACCTGATCATAGTACAAATGGATTGATGGCAATGGAGTTATTACCACAGGAAGAGATAGCCTTCAGGAGTTATTATCAGAGGTCATGTGAGAAATAATAAGGAGACCATGAACATAGGCAGTAGGAGAAGGAGAAATGTTGCAGATTGAAAAAGGCTTGGGTACTAAGTGGCTGTTGTTAGAGCAATGAAGGAAGCAAGCATTACCCTGAGGAGGCTACTTAATCACTGGGTGCCTTAATTTCTCATCTGTAAAATGTCAATAATAATAATAGTTCTCTCATGGAGTTGTATGAGGGTTTAATTAAAAATAACTTTTTTTTTATTGAGTGGCCACCATGTGTTAGACTATAACTGGTATATATATTATCTTGTTGGTATCAATACCCAAGATAAGAACTACCAGAGGAGAAGTAAATTTACAGGACAGGGAAGAAGATAACTTTACTTTCAAACGAGATGACTCTGGGAAGCGTGAGGACCCCATGGAGATATTCAGTAGGTGGTAGAATATAATATGTGCATCAAGCACAAGAGTGATATAGATCTGTGAGTCCAAAACCCTGTGGGTAGTCTATTACTTTGGTGTGAGCATAAAAGGCTGACAAGGAATGGTTAGAAAAGTAGGAGGAATACCAGGAGAGAAGCATGTCCCAGAAACTAAGAGTGTCACAGTGTACATTCCAGAGGCATGTCAAATCCAGTGAGATGTGGTAAGTAGAGTGGAAGCATTATTTGGAGATGTTGAAGAGCAAAAAGCAGCTGAGGAAGTGAAGGCAGACGTTGAAATGAGTCTTGTAAAGAGAATGTCTGGTAAGGGAAAGAGTTGAATAAGAGGGTATGTAAGTTGAGCCTCAGGGTTGAAGAAGGGTTCTGTAAGATTCAAAAGACTTGAGCTTGTTTCAGGCAATAGGGAATGAGTCAGCACAGTGACAGAGTGAAAAGCGCAGGCAAGGAGAAAGAGACTTTAACGAATATTCTAGGACCCAGAGGGAGAGATGGGACTGAACCTTGAAGAGATGTTTCCAGAGGTTGGGTGTAACTAAAAAAAGCCACAGGCATTCACGGTCATGTTTACTTCCTCAGAGAAAATCCCTAGATGTGTGCTTGCATTATTTCTTGCAACATTGAGATAACACCTATTTGTTATAAAGTGAGCTAATGAAAGAAGAAAAAAGGCTTTGAAGTCAGATGCAAATCATGTGTGGTCTTTTCCACTTGTTTGTTCTGAATCCTTAAATAGGTTACATGAACCTCAGTTTCTTCATTTATAAAGTGGAGATAATATTTATATTACAGGGTCATCATGCCAGCAATTGCCAATATAAGGAGGGTGTCTAGACTAGCACATGGTGGGAACTCAATAAATAAACAGTGCTTAATATAACTTTAACCATCACGGCAGCCTTGTAAGCTATGGACACCTGAGGAACTAAAGTTACAAAGAGCTGAAATGATTAGCCTGAGGTCATTCGGTCATTCCATTAAGCAGTGTTTCTTAACCTTTTTATTTTTTTCATTATTACTCATTAAGGAGCCTATTTGGACATTTTTTCCCTTATAGGCTGCCCCCATCCTGTGAAATTTTAACATCACCAATATACTACATATGTCATGTTGAGTAAAATCAACCTCTGGAGGGCCACAATCTATAGTAATCTCTAAGACTTTCTTTGCTTATGAAGAACCAATTTTTGCCCTCTTGAAAATCCATTGAGAAAGCATGGTTTAGAGGCACAGATTTTTAACACCGTTCCATTTATTTTAATCAGTCTACGGATTAGAGTTTCTCAACTTCAGTTCTACTGACCTTTTGGGTCCAGTAATTCTTTACTGTGGACCACTGGTCCTGGGTACAGCAGACTGTTGAATATCATCACAGGGCTCTGCCCATTAGAGACCAGTAGTACCCACACTCCAATCATGGCAACCAGAAATATCTCTAGACGTTACTAAATATCCCCTCTGGAGGTGAGGGGGGCAAATGTTTCCCTGGTTGAGAATTCCTGGGTTTAGAAAATGGATATAAAGAAATTTATTCAAAGAGACAGGAAAATAAGAAAAATATCCACTTTAAACTGGTAGTTTGCCCACTGCCCAAATACGTCCGGAAAAAAAAACTATATAGTTTATAGCAAATGTTACAGAGAAATGATTTATCTTAGCAAATTATCATTTTCTAAAAAGCTAATAATCTTCAATTTTATAATCCAGTGCAAATTAATCACCTTGTCTCCCTCATAAATTGTATTCTGAATACCTGACCTGGCTTTTATTAAAAAGGTTCTATAATAATACATAATTCTGAATGTTTTTACCATAATCCTCCATCTATATTTATGTCTGTAAAGTTATCCATGAAAAACTGTCAGGATTTAAATAGATTAAATATACTAAAATTATATACATTTGACTCAGAAAAAATATGTGAAAACAATGAGAATTTACAGTAGCTATAGTATGTAAGAAAACAAATTTAGGAGGAAAAGTAAATGATTATCTTTGTTATGAATTATTTGTAGATACTTTTATCATGTTTTTCAACTATTATTCTCCAGGTAACTATTATTATGTCTGTTTCACAGATAGGAAAATAAGTTCAGAAATACTAAAATAAGTTGCTTAGGTCCTGTTACATAGCAAATGTCAGGATCTTGATTAAACTCACCCTTATGCAGCTCCAAAATTTCTGCTTAGTCCATACCAGGCTTTTGGATTCAGTTTTCCTCTTAAATAAAAATATTTTGCTTTTCTTTTCTTCAGTCTAATAAATTCCACAGATGATTTCCTCTTACTTTTAATGGATATTTTAAAAAGCTGAGCTTCCCTTTCAGCATGAGAGATGCCACTTTATTGATACTTTAGATAGATCAGTCTTATGTTAAAACTGCTAAAGCAGGCAAAAGGCAAAAACCCACCTTATATCTAGCAACAACAAGTACAGGACAGTTTTGTTTGTTTTGATGATGAAACTTCTGATGTTTTAATACTTAAGCAAAACAGGGACTGTGTCTTTTATATAAAATCTACAAATCCAAAAGCCCTTTAGAATGAGCACTATAATGCCAACTTTATGTAAGAAATTAGCAAATGGGCATTATACAGCTACCATGTGCCCAGGCTTGAGACTTAGTTTAAGCCCATTCCTGGCTCTTCAACAGTTAGCAGTATGATAATGACCAGCACTTCCTGAATGCCAGACGAAGGAAATGAATTTTAGCGGACTGCCAAACTCAAAGACCTAGAGGTGACAAATCAAAAACTCTAGCAAATAGAAGATCTGAAATAGAAGGGTTTCTCAAGCCCTTGAAGATGCTAGCCAGAAAAATGACTGGTCCTGGGACAGGAAGTGGCTGCTTCGCAGCAAGGCCAGTTAACAGAAACAGCTTGTGCACCAGACTCAAGAAATAGGGGATACTTAAAAAGGGACACAGGAAAAAGTTCTTTGGATTCACCTTGGCTATAGATAAGGAAGGCAGGTTAATGCAAAGTGGGCAAAGTCCGGGAATAGGTGTAGTCCCAAGGGAAGGCTCATGGCTCGAGTGATGATGGTCAAACATTGGTTACACACAAAGGGGATGCAGTGGTTCTGGGGACCTTCTAGATGATTGTTGAAATGACTTCATCCAGAAATTTGGAGTCAGGTTAGCTCTGTCTCATGACTATTGACTAATTACCTTCCCTGTCTCTCTCCCTTATTCTCTGGCTTTTATGTCACTTAATTTAGGACATTTCCAGAATTTGTCCTTTTTAGAGGCTAGGTGGAGCCTGAGGAAAACTGGAAAGTCAAATATTTCAAGATATTCAAATGTAATGTTTCCTTTAAACAGAATGAGGTAGAGCTGAGGATTTGGGTCCTTGGGTTGAGCTTGGGCAAAGATCTCTGGCAGTTATCTAGAAATCTCTTCCAGGTTTGGTATTCTATGATTTGAGATGGTTGCTCTTAAGTAGCTTATGTTTTAACCATATAGGTAAGATTTTAAACATATATTAGAATGAAAGTAGTGTACAGTTATAAGTCTGAATGGTATAATATTAACGATATAATCTAAAGCCTTACATCTCACCTGAGGGTTTCAGCCCTGGGCAAGGTCACTCTGGATCCAGTGAGACCACAAAATGACAATGGGACATTTTCAGGGAAAAGGGTTTATACCTAGTTTTATTCTCATGGTGGCAGATCAAGAGCAAGAATACCAACTGCCTCAGGGCATGTGGGAACGCATGCGCAAGCCAGTCTCTGCCTCAGAGCCTCTCTGCCGCCTCAGCCCAGATCACTGGGCAGAGCTCTTCATATAGAGTCAGTAATAGCTCATGCCCACACATGTGCAAGCCTGCGCCTATGAGCATTGTACATGCATAGTGAGCAAGCAGCCCAGGGTCAGGTGAGAATCCTGGCCATGGATCTTCCATTTTCCTTACACTTACTACTCAGAATACTGTGGCCTGGGACCAAAAGGTTAGAAATATCCCACTCCAGAACTTCTCGACCAGACTCTGCAGTGTAACAAGATCCCCAGGTGATTCAACTACACATTAAAGCTTGAGAAGCAAGGTCAAAAAATAGTGTTTCTCCAAGATTGGGTCACCTACAACACAATGACCCTAGTGGGACACTTAACAGTGATGCAAATACCTGGGCCTGCTTTAGGCTCACCAACGGGGACTTTCTGAACGTGGAGCCAGCCATCATTATTAATCAGCAGCTCAGGCGATGTTCATGCACAATAAAATGTGAGAACCACCATCCAACATAATTCAGAGATCTAAGAGTTAGATCTTGGTGAGCTAAATGGAGCAAAAGAGATAGAAAATGCTACGAGTTTTAAAACAGAATATTGAATATTGGAATATTGCTTTCAAAGTTCAAGAGAGCTGTGGTAAATTAGAGCTAATTATCAACAAGCAATTAAGCAGAGGTTAGCTGCAGGGGAAGATGGTTGGCTGGACCACTTGGATGCAGTTTTTCCCAGAAGTTAACAAAAAGGACTCCCAGGGGAGCTATTAAAGGCAGTTTTTCAACACAAGACCTGGGAGATAGGGCTACTAAAGAAAACCTTTCAGTGACCAGAGTTATATTTATCTTCCTGCCTAAGGCACTCACCAATTGTGTGCACTATAAATGCAAGTTGGTTTCACTGCTAGAAAAAGAAGGCTGAAGGGTCAGGGAATGCCTCTCTACGTCCTGGTTTATTAGAAGGGAACAAGTTCTTAGAAAAACTTGGGAGCAACACCCCCAAGCAAGTTGGAAAGAAAAAGATTCTAAGAAAGTGGTATGGAATTAAAACTGGCATCAAAGTCCTGCAGAGTGGGAAAATATAATGAAGAGGGAACAAAAAGAAAAAAATTCGTTGTGCTTATTACTCACAGTGTGGCCCGTGTACCAGCAGCATCGACCTCTTCTGGGAACTTGATAGGAATGAAGATTCTCAGGATCCCATTTAAAGACCGCCTGATAAGGAATCTGCATATTTCGCACGATCCCCAGATGATTTGTATTCACCCTCTTTGAGAAACACGGAGCCACATTAGTGGTTCTCAGAATTGGCTGCACACTAAAATCACCTGAGAAGCTTTTAGAACTTTGGATGCCCCAAATTTTGTACTCCACAATTTCTGGGAATGGATCCCAGACATGAGCATTTTTTTAAAGCTCTCTATGTGTGGTCAAGGTTGGAGACTCCTGCTTTATATTCTTGCAGTTCTGAAGTTACATTCCAGGTATAAGACTCTGGCTTTTTTCAAAGAATGGCCACTGACTCTTTTGATTAAGCTATAGCATTCTATATGCCACAAAACTTTAAAGTGCTAGCAGATGAACATAATTCTGAATGATTTAATGAACTGCTGCTAACTACAGGGAAGGCACCATATATTCGTATATATTTGACAGGTAATAGAGAAGTTTTCTTTCTTCCTGCAGATGCAAGAAACCCAACAGATGCTCATCAATTCAGATAATCCTCTGGGAATAAGTGAAAAACCCTGAAGAAATAAAAAACGCTCCCTTAATGGCTTAAGTATTTGTGAGAACAAGTGGTATTTACATCTCTTCTTCCAGATAAAGGTCATGACATTATAAGAAAACTGAGGATTTCAGATGTGAGTGCAATTTAATAGTCACATAATCTGTCTCTAAGGTGAAAGGTCTTTGTCCAAACCATAACAAACATGTCTTAACTACTTGTGCAATAAACATATATTGACACTTTTATGTGCTGGAAAGCATCCTTTAAGAATGTGAATTCCTATGGTAATTCTAGTGTCTTATAGTGAAAGCAATTTAAAATTCAAAGACATGAGATCATAGAATAGACATTCAGTAGGATTTTCTAAATTAAAATGTAGAAGAGTGATAAAACACTCAAATAAACCTCTACAATTAGATGTTATGAAAACCACCACACACAGCCTAAAAAGAACAACTTGGAGGAGGAATTCATCCATTCTCAGTCCTAGTAACTTGAAAAAGGTGGTTAGATACAATCCTTAAAACTACAACCAGGAGAATAAAAATTTACAGAAAATGAATAATCAATAAAATTAGGTTGAATGCATAGCATGTTAGTAAACTGTCTTTGTTTTTTCTAACACACTGGATAGGACTCATGACTCAATACAGCAATAAGAAAGAGTGCACCATGTACAAAACACTGTGTGGCATGGAGAAGATAGGCATTGAACTCTGCAACCTGAGAGCTGAGCATGTGGCAGGGCATGGGGAAGTGTCTTGCCAAATGGGTTTCAGCCCTGGGCAAGTTTGCTATGGATTCAATATGACCAAAGAAATGAAAGTAGAACATTCTTGGGGTGAAAGGGTTATACCCAACTTTATTTCCATGGCGGCAGGTCAATCACTAAAATCCCATTCACTCAGAACGAGTCTGCATGCAGCAAGCCAGTCTCTGCCTCTGGGCCCCTCTGCCTGCCCAGCTGCCCTCTGGGCCTCTCTGCCTGCACAGTCATCCTCTGGGCCTCTCTGCCCACACAGGCTTCCTGCACCTCTGTCCTCTGGGCCTCTGTCCTCGGCGCTGCCACCACTCCAGCCTCTGCTCTGCTCTCCTGAAGCCTTGCAGCCCTGCCACCATGTTGCTCACAACACTGGGCAGAGCTCTTTATATACACTCAATACAAATGTATTGCCCACACATGTGTAGTGAGCTAGCCAACCAGGGCCAGGTGAGAATCCTGGCCACATGAACTTTCATTTTATCCACAGGAAGGATAAGGAGAGAAAACAGTACACAGAAGACTGAGCTAGAATCAATTACTTTTTACATTATTCAACAAAAATTTATAGAACTGTTTATCAGACACTGAATTATGCAATGAGACTACTGCTGAAGAATGAATGTGGGGAAAACTGAAATGCCCATGGCCAGGATCCTCACCTGACCCTAAAGTACTGGCCTACTGCTAGGCTAATGCTTCCACACCCACAGGCAATGAGCTATTACTGACTGAGTCACTATATGAAGAGCTCTGCCCAGTGCTCTGGGCGGAGGCAGAGATGGAGGTGGGAAAAGGACCTGCGGACTCCTGGATGCAGACATGATTCTAGTGCTTGACCTATCACCGGGAGAACAAGCTGGGTAATAAATCCTTTTACCCCAAGGATGTTCCATTGCCATTCCTCAGTCTCACTGAATCCATAGTGAATTTGCCCCAGGCTGAAACCCATTGGCAAAGCAATGAATGACCAGGATTTTCTAACTAGGGCTTTCCTAACAGTGAAGAGAAAATGAACTCAGACGTGATGTCAGAACATACACAAGCCTTAACTAGCTGGACATTCATCCAACTAAAAGCAGAGATTCTGTTGAATGCTTTACTTGCCTAGCTGACAGTTTTACCTCTCAGGAAGCTGAAAAGCAAGAAGTACCTCTCTGATCATCTTTCTCACTCAATGGTTGATTAAGTAAATGATTAAGACCTTAGGAGAAAATGGTAACACCATGCACAGGATATTAAGTAATTATATATCACACCTATGATACTCTTAAGTCCTAAATCCAGCAAAGTAAAGTTCAAGGATCTGAGAGGAAAAGTAAGGGAAAAAAACTGAAAAGGAAACATTCAGAATTTATCAGAACATGTCTTAGGTATGAAAATAATGGGTGCATTCCCATCAAGAGATTACATACACTTCACAAAACTAGTAAGAATGTATATGACAAGAAATTCAACACAGAGATCAGAATGCTGAAATTAGAAAACTCAAATTTGATGGAGAATAGGACAAGAGTCTAGCAAAAAATAGCACATAAGATAGTATGGATGATAATAAATATGTGGGAAAAACAATAGGATACAAATAGCTGCTTAGGAAATTTTTTTAATATTGTGATCACACTATCCTTAACATAAAAAGGTTGTAGGTAATTGTGATATCATGTATTAATAAAAAGCATATATGTGGTATTTTCTCCAGTTCCTGGCAGAGCGCTCCTAAATCCCTTGTAATTTCCTGAATAATAGGGGTGAGAGGAGGGTTTCTGTTACTCATAACAAGCCCCTTTCCACAACCCAAGTCTATGCTGATGTGGTGACTCCTGAAGAATGGGGGGCTGGCTGCCAGAGGAGCCAACCTTGTGATTAGCGGGGTGGAACTTTCAGTCCTCACCCCAACCCCTCTCCAGAGTACAAGGAGGGAAGGGTTCCTGGAGATTGAGTTCTATCACCAAGGGTCAATGATTTAATCAATCATTCCATAATGGAACCCCCATTAAAAAAATACCCCAAACAAAGGGGTTCAGAGAGCTTCCAAGTTGGTAAGTACATGGAAGTGCCAGGAGGGTGGGATGCCCCCAAGAGCATGGATACGCCACACCCCATCCCACATAACTTACCCTATGCACCTCTTCCATTTGACTGTCCCTGAGTTGTATCTCATATAATACATTGGTAATAGTAAGTAAAACACTTTCCTAAGTTCTGTGAGCTGTCTAATGAAGTATCAAACCTAAGAATGGGGTTATGGGAATCCCTAGTTTATAGCCAGTTAGTCAGAAGTACAAGTGACGACCTGGGACTTGAGGCTGCATCAAAAGTAAGGAGCTTGCGAGATTGAGCCCTTAACCTCAGGAGTTTGCACTAACTCCAGATAATGTCAGAATTGAATTATAGAACGCCTGGTTGATTAGTAAATTGTTTTGTGTGGGGAAAACCCCACACACTTAGTATCAGAAGTGTTGTGAGTTCAGAAAATGAATTTTTCTTTTTAATAATCTGCATAATGAAAATTCTTGAAGGGCTCACCATCCCCAAACCCCTTCTCCTTCAGATAGTTTAGATGCTTGTATTTCCTTGAATATGCTGTAATTTCAACTCTATTCTCTTGGCAAAAGAGAAATTAGAGCCTACAACACTTCACTATGAGACATAGCTTCGTCCAAAATGTTAAACAACCTTGTTTTAAGGTGAATCATTATAACTATCAATACTCTGATTAGCCTGTATACAAGAGCCAATCTACCATAAGTAATTTTTTTTTCTTTCCCTCAATAGGCTTTTATATGTGCTTTAGAAAATATTTTGGGAAATGGTTAGAGTTGAGAGTTACCATAAGAGATAGATGAAACCTGGCATTTTAAATTCAGGGACAAGTGAAATGCGAAAATAGATTGAACTTATATTAACTTCTAAAAGTAGACTAGGCAGATTGCATTTTTATAGCTTTCATATGAAGGGAATAACACACTGAGTTGTCATTCCTCAGACTTATTCACTCAGCTGTCCATGGCTATTTGTATAATTCGGCAATACATATTGAGCCATCTAAATTTTAATACACTTTAAAGTGTGACACTTCATATTCAGACTAAAATAGCATATTTCATTCCACTTTAATAGTAAAAGGTTAAAACAAATATTTTTTCTTTGCAATATGTAAAGGCCTTTACACAGTACTGGTAATCGAAATACCAATATTTAGGCTCTTGGAACCAATTTCTAAAAGATGGATCATTTAGAATAATCACCTTCTGATAGGAAACGGTAAATGTATTTTGTTATGGTTTGACTTCAGTAGTGTCAAGTGCCATTTAGAAAATCTTTCAATCTTACTTTCAGCCATACATTAAAATATCCCCCAAATGATTAAACTAAACTTCACAAGTATTAGGTTAGCCAATTTTTTTAAATTCACAAGTCTATTTACATTAATGATTGTTTTACCTAGCAAATAAATATCACCTAACTTTTCCTATCACTGTCAGGATAAAAACATATATATGACTGTTACCTAGAGAATTTTTTGTAGAAAATAAGATGCTCAAAAACATCTTACATAGCAAGAGAAAAAGCATAACATCATACACACAGTTTATTATTGATTCCATGTGGGCTATTGTTCTTTTCAAATCTGAAGTACTGAAACCTCATGTTTGCAATAGATCATGTATATTGAATAATAGTTTTTTAAGCCCAAGCCCCAAGTGAAACTTTAAAAGATGACTTAAGAAAAAAAATTATTAATCCATATGCTCCCCATCTTTAGACTTAGTTAGACTGACGGTAGATAATTCAAATGTCCTCAAGGGAGAAACCAAACAAATTTTGACAGAGACTTTATTTTCAAGTTAAATAATACTAAGCCAGAAACATTTTTTTAGATTCCTCAAAACAAAACAACAAAACAAGAAAAAACTGTTTCATTCTTATTGAAGCCTGGGATCTTTTTTTTTTTTCCTTAATTTTATTTTTCCACTTTTGATAGATGCAGCAACAAACATTTCCCTCCTAAATTCTCTAAAAGAAATCAATAGTATAAGAACAATTAATATGGTTCTGGCTCCTAATCAGAGAGATGAGGAAGAGTTGGTAAACGGGAGCCTTGTCACATAACTTATATAAAGGGGACACCTCTGATTACAAAAAACAATCCCAGTCTCTGAATTTTAAATGTCTGCAACTGTAGGACTCACAGGGCTCTCTGCCTCCTAGACTCATCACAGAACTGCGCTACCAAGCCCAAAGTGAAATTTTACCGCGGCCCCTGTAGTCTGCATGGGGCCAATGTGACTAGTCCTGCTCACCGACTAGTAAAACAGATTTTAATTGTGGGTATATGACTTTGACTTTCCAAGACTTTTCTTTTTCTTTTCTCTCTGTGTGGCAATTGATAATATTCCAGGTAGTGGCTGCTTTCTCAAAGCAGGTCCAGAGTAAAGATAATTCAATGCAATTGTCCTCCCATGATATGTGTGCTACATGAGTAAAAGATGAAATACTGCTAAATTAAGCTACTGAGGGGTGTGTGTGTTTGCTATTAAAAAGGTTATCCTGGCTGATAAGCCACTAAGTCAATTAAACACATAAATATAACACTGTGTAGACCAACACAGACCTCCACACCAATGTGGGCCAAAATTTACCCACGGACCATCAGTTTGCAGTTTAAATCATACTGAGTATGCGTAACAGGAGAGTGCACATGCTTTGGGTACAATGAACAAAAACATCTTAGACTGCTACAGAGAGTATATGCTCCTGGCCTTAATTAGTGAAGAAGGAGGGCATGGGATAAGAAGAGAAGGTGAGGAAGGGGAGAAGCCAGGGGAGGAGGGAGAAGAAAAGAACAATAGCAAAATGAAATGAAGTGGACACAATAAAAAATTTATTAGGGTGGCCAGACCTGGTTAGTCTCCTAAAACAGTCGAGTCTGTTCAGAAGCCCATGTGAGCAGCTGTCTTACTTTCACAATGCCCTTTCTCAGATATACCTAAAGGCTTTGTGAAGCCTTCTCCATCCACTCATAGCCTGGGTGTTAAACCTTCCCGCCCTCCCTTCCTCCACTAATAAATGAATGGCTCTCAGTACCCCTCTAGGAAAACCAGTCAGCTCTTTACAAGACCTTTACATTGTTTAAAGTTATGTATTTATGGCTACTAATATAGTATCCCTCTTTAATATTTTCATCTTTAAAACAGTCTGTATGCATAAATTCTTAACTTGGAGAAATAGAAGTAAAAGGCTTGGTAGCTGACAGTACTGATTCTGGAGTCAGACTACCTGAACTCAGATACGTATAGTGTACAGCCTTGGGAAAATAATGATTCACTTACTTGCTTCCACTTTCTCATCTGCAAATTAAGGGTAATAACAGTGTCTACTCACTGGGTTCTCTTACTTTGAATAGTGCCTGATATATGGTAAGTGCTATATAAATGTTTGAAATAGTAGCTAGGAATGGCTAGGAAAGAGGGTAGTGGAGTAACTTTCAACATCCTTCAAGTCCCAGGGCACACTACTAACCTGGCTGATATTCCAGGTATTCATTATTTTCAATAATAAGAGTCAGAGTTGTTTCATCTAAGTAAATATTCTTACATCAAACTTACACTATCAGTGGTAAGAACTGAATTACTGACAGCCATTTCCATTTTAGTACAACAGATAGGAAATAGTATTTAACAATAACACACAAAAAGAGAGAGAAAACCTACTCAGAAGCTAAACAAAACATCTCTTGCTATTGTCAGCACACTTGAAAAGCTCTAACCCAACTCTGTGAAAGCCATGCCTCATTGCTTCAACTCCAGTGCAAAGGAAAACCACGTCATTTCAATGAGTTTTGGCTCTTAACTTAGAAAATGACTTGGTCTTTTCAGTTTATCTCTTTTCATACAGTCAAGCATAAAATTTAAGAGATGCCTTCCATCAAAAGACTGCTTTCTCATAAAACATCTTTCCCAGTGAGTTCTGTATTCACGTTATGCCATAAAAGCCAAGTATGTGTTGACTCTTCTATACCATGAGTTCTATTTACAGACTTCCACTTGACACTCATCAACAAAAGAAACAGAAGCAGCTGCTTCTTTGTCCTTTCCCCTTCCACAGCCCCCTTGGCATTTCCGTGGGCTTGTTTTCATACCATGATAACAGAATAATGGGTGGTTCATAAGTCTATGTAATAAATCTTGTGCTTTTGAATCCTACCTAGGAGTTATCTCTTTTTCTGGCAGAGGATGAAGAGGTACATAAACAGAACTTAAAGGAATGTTTGATTTTTTCCAACAGATTTAGAAAACAGAATCTGTTTGATTTTCCTAAGTTTAAGACTATCTGGGAGGTAATCTCCAGACACACTTTTACAAGTAATGAAGGCAACAATTCTGAAATAACCTGTGGAAATTTTCAGAATTGGGAATTACTCTCAGACCTCCAAAAAGGAAACCTCTGAAGCAAATTTCAAATTCATCGTTCAGCATATTACACTTAATGCAGATGTCTTCTGTATCCAACTGTGAATCTCACTGATCTCCTGGAATAAACAGTCTCATTATGAAAGTTGCTAATTTATATGTTTTGCTTTCATTTCCTCCAGACTTGATGTTACTGGCAAAGTCTGAGAGATCTGGTAGGCTTGAGCTCCTATTTACCTTTCTTCAAAATAATATATTTAAAACTGAAAAAAATATTGTGGGATAACTAATTTTAATTCTATAGCACTACAATTATCTCTCTTTATGAAATAGATTTCCATTTGTTATCTGATATCTTTACAAATGTCTTTAAACCATAAACTTCCCAGAGATTAAAAACATATGGTAAATAAATAAAACTGTAAATGCTTAATGGTGATAAACACTAAACTACACAATACTAATATAATTGCTTATTTTGTACATTAGGAACACCGTATGAAATATAAAAAGCTAGAAAATTTTAAGTTTTTTCCCTATGCTTCTTCATTCTAATCTATATCAAAATACAAGGATCTTTAACACTATCAATAAAAACTCAAATGACAAAAATATTGAAATATTTTGTTACATTCTTAACAGACTAATAACACGTTTGGAACTAGATGTCAGCTATATTTTTTATATAATATTTCACATTTTATGTGTATACAAGCAAGAGCCTCTTCTACCTTAAATGCATTCACTCTTCCATCCAACATTTGACAGGGCATACCTATTAATTCCACCAAATTGCGAATGCATTCTTTTTAATGAGAGGAATAGGAAGTCCTGTGGGAGATACTGAAATATAAGCTATTTTCCTTACAATAGAAGCATATGTTAAAAAAGTGATTCAAGAACTATGTGTGGGAAAAGTTATGCAGGGGTTGAATTCCTATATCATTCCACTCCCTTTCCTTTTTAAAAGTCTAACTAGAAAAGTCAGCTGTTTAAAGAGAAAGTAAGGAGAAACTTATAGGAAGCTTATAAAGCTATATGGACTTTCCTTTAGCTACTAAGCAATAGCCATTTATAGAGGTAAATGTTTCATTCTCCATTATATAAATTTGCAAAGAGAATCACCTACAGGGCTGCACAGAATACAAAGCTGCAGTGTGAAGACCAGGCACACACAGAGCCCTCCCAAGCCACAGAGTGAGTTCAAGTCTCATGGCCTCCAGAGATCATCTAAAGCGGCCATCTTTGCCAAGTCTGAGGCAAACAGCAAGAATGAGCATGAAAACCAGAAAGAAAAGCAAGCTAGCAACTGGCAGTTTAGCAGGTGTAAGAAAAGGCCATCAGAATAAGAGGAGCACCGCCAGTATTGCATATCAAGTACATAATACTGTCTCTAGCTCTAGGCACGAGAGCAGTTGGGTCAGATGAAATAGAGACAGGGAATCTGAAACATGTAAGATCCGAGGGTTCTTGGAATATCTGCAGTGTATAGAATTCATGCATTCATTCAACATATTACTCAGTACCTACTATCATACAGTGTTCTGAGATGACAAAGATAAAACAGGTCTTTACCTCAAAGAGTAACAGTGAATTGAGGAAGTTAGGGTAGTAAAAAGAGACACTTAAAATATAGCCCAATAAAATGTATGATAAAAGAAAATATAAGATTCTTTAGGAACTAAACCAATTCAAACTGAGATTACAGAAAATTCTTCCCAAAGGCTTGTCTTGAAAAACATAAAGATATTATTTTATTATAATACATGTTTGTTTGTTTGCCTCACAAAGAACCATAGAATTTAGTCAGACCACAAAATGGTTAAGAGACATGATAGTCTAGGTAGAGGAAACCAATGTGAAGACATGGAGCTGAGAATACCCACAGCTCATCTGGCGACCCATCTGGTGTGTCTGGACACAGGATGGAAATAATCAAAAGAGCCTGAGAGATTGTTAGGGTCAAGTTATGAAAGGTTTGGTGCACTGAGCCCAGTACTTTGCATTCTATCTGCAGACTATGGAGAAAAATTTGAGAGATTTAGGCAGTAGACTGGTGTGATTAGATTTGTGTTTTAGAGCAACTGTTCTGGCAGCCTTGGGAAGAACATATAGAGGAGGAGGTGATGATCTACAGATCAGTAAGTTAAGAGGCTACTGCATGGAGAAGACCTGAGGCTTAATCAAAGCAGTGACTGTGAAAGTAGGAGAAGGGGACAGGTTCATGGTGTTTAGAAGACTGAACCAATGGTGATAGGCTGCATAAGGGAACAAATGAAGCTATACGGCTACTGGTTTTCTTATTGGGATGTGTCATGCACCCATTTAGAATATGTAGGAGGAGGAGTACATTATAAGGGCAGAGAATAAAAGATAGACTTAAAGATCCCTGTAGGGTATTCAAAAGGATCTGCTATTGAGCATTTGGATACCGAGATACTGAATCCAGAGAAAAAGTCCAAATTAGAGGTATGCATTTGGGTGGTACTCTAAGCATTGGATTTGAATGAAGACATGAAGGAGAATATGAATACAAGAACAGCAGAGGGTCTAACATGGATCCAAGGAGAACAAGAGCATTTGAGCAGAGATGACTGCGTCTGGTGTCCCTGGATACGGATATATCACAAAGCCAGATCCCGGCTCAAAAGGGTATGAATAGGTTAAACATACAGTTCCCATATGACCCAACAAATTCACTCCTAGAAATATACTCAAAAGAAATGCAAACATATGGTCACATAAAAAATGCACACGAATGTTCATAGAAGCATTATTCAGAATAGACAGAAAGTTGAACCCAAATGTCTAAGAACTGATGAAAGGTTAAGTAAAATGTGGTGTTTGCATACAATGAAATATTGAGGAAATGATGTGCTGATACATGCTACAATGTGGATGAACTTAAAAATATTATGCTAAGTGAAAGAAGCCAGCTACTTACTCTTATATGATTCCATTTATGTGAAATGTCCAGAATAGGGAAATCTATAGAGATAAAAACTAGTTTCCTGGTTACCTAGGACTGGGGGATGAAGGGCATGGGAGATGATGGCTGAAAGGTACAGGGTTTCTTTCTAGGGTAATGAAAGTGTTCTAGGATCGATTGTGGTAATGGTTGCACAATTTTATGATTATACTGAAAGCCATTGAATCATACACTTTATATGAGTGAATTGGATGGCATATGAATTATATCTCAATAAAGCTGTTTGAAAGATGGTTTGAAAGGCCACCTGAAAGCTAAGATAAATCCAAGTACGAAGGCTTAGAAGTCATTGAAATCTTTCTGAAAGTTTATCTAAACAGTAATTTTCCATCTATTGCAATAGACAGTAGAAGACATCATGATAAGTAAATATTGGCGTAGAAGAACAAAGGAGTCTGACCAGCCTAATAAAGATCCCCCACCTGTTTGGTGAAAGCAAATATTAAAGAGCAGGCAGGGAGAAAACATGGAGGTGCATATAAGCAGTCAAGTAACATTTTCAATGTTCCTTGCAACAATTACATGTAACAGTTCCATGTGACAATGTTTCACGTAACAATTCCACATGTAAAAATAAAATATTTGAAAGACAGCCTTTGTATTTTTCTATATGTTAATTTATACGGAGAAAATCCACACTAGGCGACGACTGTTTAGTCTCCTCTCAGGCTCCCCATTCCCTTCACCGCTCTAAGAGTTGCTGTAAGTAATGGAGAAATTGAGCATGGATTTACAAATAGGCCTGGTTTACAAATTTGTCAAAATTTCTGAAAGAAAACTATAAAGCACCTAAAAGATTAGCACTCAAAAACAGTTTTCTCTCCTTTTTATATTCCAGCAGGGCAGTGTCATGTGCTCTGTCTGGGTGCTTCTTCTAAAAGGGCTTTGCTCTTTGTATCTCCCAACTTTATTCATGATCATCACCCTTCCACCTGCCCTCCTCAATATTCTGCACTTCTTAAGGAGCCAACTAACAACATCAGCCCCGTCTTAGTACTAGGCCCACAGCAACTTTCTCCCTCCACCAAGTTCCTATTGCACTTAAAGGTGGAATCTCACAATTTGGTGTTCTATAACTTATATGTCCGTTTTTATCTTCATAGTGGGGACCTAAGTGGCTTAACAGAGGACAAGATGCTTCTGCATGTTCTCTATGATGTCTAACATGTTTTGAGCAAGTAACAGAATCTTATTAAATAATCATGGCACAAAACAATCTTTAAGGAATTACTAATGTCCCCAACTTATTTCCTATATACGACAAAAATAATTTACAAATGTATTAAAATGCATTCTTGCTCTGCTCTTAACAAAAATTTGTTGAACACTTGCTATGTGCAGAGATTCAGTTAAATTCCATAATACATTATCTAACTTTAGTCTCTTAACAGTCCTAGAAGGTGTTTACTCTTCCTATATTCATGCTACAGATTGGTTTTGTGTCTTTATGCAATTTTGTAATTTCACAAGGATTTCCCCATGTTAAATGAAATAAATTTATTAGGATACTTGTTCTAAAACAATTCTTTAAGGCATATCTCTGTTGTATTGCATTGTCATATAAGAAATACCCTTCAAAATCTAATTCTATACTTATTTATTCCCCTGTGGGAAAAATCACATGAACTGACCTACCAATAATATATAAAGTATCAATAATGATTATCTTTCCAGAATATAATTAGGTTGCAGAGCAGTGGCAGTGATATGCATTCAACTGTGTGTATGTCTACTTTCCTCATTGAATTGGGCAAGGTGCTATGGCTGTAATTCCAGTATCTCCTACAAAGGACTTCTAAATTGCACCATGGTTTACAGAGGGGAAATTCCTGTACACATGCTTGCCTTTTTTTCTTAAGGGCCAGGCTAATCCTGCTGATAGATTACAGAACATTATTTACTGACTTTTGTTTTTACTGTGGGTTTGACAAATACTTATTGAATGACTACTGCATGACTGTATTAGGCAGGATTCTCCAGAGAAACAGAACCAATAGGAGATATGCATAGAAAGAGATTTATTGTGCATACATGGAGGCTGAAAAGTCCCATGATCTGCCATCTGCAAGCCGGAGACCCAGGAAAGCTGGTAGTGTGACTCTAGCCCGAGTCTTGAAGGCATGAGAACCAAGGGAGCTGATGGTGTGAATCCCAGTTCAAGGATAGGAGAAGTTCAATGTCCCAGCCCAGTAAGCAGGCAGGAAACAAAAAGGGCTGAATCCTTCCTTCTTCTGCCTTTTTGTTCTATTCAGGCCCTGAATGGATTAGATGATGCTAATAAGGAAAAATTCTGAAATGTCCTAAATTAAGTGATATAAGGGCCGGAGAATGAGGGAGAGAGACAAGGGAAGATAATCAGTCAATAGCTTTGGGACAGAGCTAACCAGAAACTCCATGGTCCTGGATCAAGTCATTTCAGCAATCATCTAGAAGGTCCCCAGAACTGGTGTAGGCCCCTTGTGTGTAACCAGTGTCCGATGATCATCAACCAATCCATGAGGCTTCTCTATGGACCAACTGCCTATTTCCAGACTTTTCCTGCTTTGTGTTATCCTTCCTTCCTTATATGCAGCCAAGGTGAATTTAAAGCACTTTCTTTCCTTGAGATACTTCATATGTGCCTTTTTCCTTGAGTTGAGAAGGTAAGTTGTTTCTGTTAACTGGCCTTCCTGTCCCAGGACTCACTCATTTTTTTAACTAGCATCTATAAAGCCTCAATAAACACTTTTATTTCAGAGATTTCTTTGTCTCTAGACTGTTTGATTTGTCAATGCCCACACACTGGGGAGGGCAATTTACTTTGAGTCCACAGATTCAAATGCTAATCTCATCCAGAAATATCCTCACAGACACGTCTAGAAATAATGTTTAATCTTGGTGCCCCTTGGCCCAGTTGACACATAAAATTAACCAGCACAATAATAGTACCTTGGAGATACATCAGTACACAAGAGTTTTCCTCCTAATGCTTATAATACAGTTGAAAAAAGATAATAGATGACCATATAAGTTGTCACCTAAAATGAAAGAAGATTCTATTAATAATTAAGCTGGTACAAAACTCTCTGGGGTAAACTAGAACATGCATCATATATTTACCTTTTACATAAGGAAAAGGGTATAATAATTGTATTTAAAAAATGACAAGAGGAGAGAGCAGTCCAAAAAAAAAGTATTTTTGTGTGTGGATCTTTTAAAACTTTGCTTCCCCACCACAGTGTGCAGTTTTGGTAGGTCCCATAACCTCTCCTATCTTTTTAGTCCCCAGAACAGTTCATTTCAGTAATTTGAATATCCTGTCCAGTGTAGTAATCAAAACTTCATTTCCCTTAATGGTGGTTCTCAGCTGGGGGAGTGATGTGAAAGGGGAGGGGTTTTCTGCCCTCAGGGAATATTTGGCAATGTCTAGAGACGATTTTAGCTGTCACAATCGTGGAGAGGGAATGCTACCTGTATCTGGCAAAGAGATGCCAGGCCTGAGGCTAAGCATTCTACAGGGCACAGGATTGCCCCCCGCAATACAGAACTATCTGTCCTAAAATTTCAACAGTGCTGAGGTTGAGAAACCCTGACTTAGGTAACTGCTCTCTCCTAGTTGGAGCTTACTTTAGACCTGGACATCTGCAAAGACAACAGAGGAATGCTGAGTCTTCCTCCTTCCTTAGCTTCATATCCCTACCACTCCACCAATACGTTCTGATCCTCAGATTTGGATGCAGGGAAAGAGGGATTAGCAATCAAAGGCATATGCTTACATCTGTTAGAGTAACAATCTGAAATTTTCTCCTTTGGGTGTGGTGGAGACACAGTCATTGTGGGTGTTTGTGGGGGTGTGGTTTTTCAGACAACATGAGAACAGTTTTGCTTACATTTAGTAGCAACGAAGTCCTTGGTGACCTTAGTGGGAGCTGTATAAAGGATTACTTGTAAGCAGAAGCTGGATTAAAGAATGAATAGGAGATAAAGCATAGAGACAGTAATTCTATAGATGCATTTTTCTAGATATTTGGCTGAAGAGTGCAGAGGAGCAAGAAAGGGTAGCAGGATGGGTGTTAAGAGGGGAGAGATTTGAGGAAGTGTAAATGGAAATGGGCAGAGAAACAGGGGTTAAGGGGACAGGGAGAGAATGGGAATTTTAATGAAGCCCGATCTTTGAACCAATAGGAACAAGAAGGGATGGTATTCAGGCACATGCATGTGTTGGGCCAAGGATAGTAGGTTCTCCTTCATCACTTTTTTATGACCTTGACTAGAACTGGTTTTGTTCTGTTGTATTTACACCTTCAAGTTAGGTAGTTCCTGGACTTCAGTCAGTGAGACAACTGCCTACATGATAACCTCAGAGGGAAATGGCCTGAAATTCTTGTCAGTAGAAAAACTCCTTAGTGTTTTGAGGCTTTGCCTCCTGAAGGCTCCCTATTAAAATGTAAATAAGTTACCTTAAAAGTCATCATCTGCAGAGCTATTAGCATATTTGCAAGGATTAGTTTATTCACTGGCCAGGACAAAAATCATTGTATCACGTGTTGCACACAGCTACATGCTCCAATTTTGTGGCAGAGGGTGATGTTAGAGAGTAAAACAGGAAACAAGGTCTGGCGTAAGAAAAACTGTCAGAGAAGATTGTGTTGGAACAGTACGACAGTGAGACCTGGGGAAAGGGGACAGAACAGCACCTCAGAGGCAACTGCTGTACCAAACCCAATCTCCAAGCCCTTACCATTTTGTCCCAGATGACTCTCACGTCGTGGACAACCCTGCACAGGAGAAGGAAAAGCAAGTCCTGTGATCCACTAGATTCTGTGACCGCACATCATATTCCCTGGCAGGTAATATTGGCTCAGGGTGTGGCTGGTTCTTCCAGAAGCCATCAAGATTTTCCATTTACCATCACAGTGCTTGATTGGCTGTCGCAGCAGAGACCATAATCTACCACCAAGACCCCAGCTGTGCTTGGGACCTTTGTTACTCAGACATTTAAACCTTGAGACCAAAATATTTCCACCATACCCCTGCCATCTGGCTTCTGTATCAAAACCTATCCTCTCCTCTATTGTTACTGTGCATTGGCTCCCTGCACTTGTCTAGGTACAGACTTCCTTATAATACAGATTTCTGAGCCAATTCATTTCCGATATTTTGGATCCAATAAAATGCATGGCACCGAGTGTCTTAGCTCAGACCGCTGTAACAAAATACCATAGACTTGATGGATTAAACAACAGAAATTTATTTTCTTACAGTTCTGGAGGCTGGGAAGTCCTGTCAAGGTGCCAACTAGTTTGGTTCCTGGTGATAGCTCTCTTTCTGACTTCCAAAACAGCCCTTCCTCCCTGTCTCCTTACATAGCCTATCTTCAGGACATGTGGAAAGAGAGATCTCTCTCTTCCTGTTCATATAAGGCCACCAATTTTGTCAGATTAGGGCCCCACCTTATGACCTCACTTAACATTAATTACCTACTAAAATACAGTCACATGAAGGGTTGGGCTTCAACATATGAATGGGGCAGGGCCGGAGGGTAGGGGAACACACACAATTTAGTCAACAGCACCAGGGAAATCTGCATTTTCAGCCAGCATCCTAAGTGAGTCCAAGGTAGGTAAGACTCCATAATGTGAAATCGAAAAGAATGTGGCTTTGAGAGGCCTTGCTTTACAACATTCCTATGTATCCTTCCTAAAAGTAATGCAAACTAAACTGCAACTGATTTCAATTCTAAAATATATAATACAAGCCCTCAGATAGATGAGGAAACTGAAGCTTATGACACTAAGTAACTGAAAAAACAAGTTTTCCTCCAGTAGGATATAACCTTTGAGGAGCACTGATGTGTGGAAAACATCTTTAAAAAGATACTAAATAAGAAAAACATACTTCCAAGCATTTACTTAAAAGAAACATTACAGTAGCAGAAACCCTTGCTAATTAAATGCAAATAGTTGGTTAACGTGTAGTGCAATTATCTGTTACTCAAAGAATTACATATGGAATACTGCATGCATCATTTGCTTGTTGAGGGAAAACAAATTCTCTTAAATCCACAGTCAAATTATCCAACACAAATGCTCCAAATCTTTTGCCAGTAGGCCACATGCCAGCTGACGTACTTCTGCGCACACCACACAACCATCCACTTACTCTGCACCATGTGCTTGAGCATTATCAGAAGTGTTCGTGTCATCCAATTACCAATGTCATCATCTGTTTTTTTCCTCTCTCAGAATGTATTACCAAGCAAATAATTTAACACATGAATGGATCTTATGTTAATTTTTCAGAAAAGACTGAATGGTCTCTTGGTTGCCTTCAAAACAGAGGAGCAAATTGCAGGTTGGAGTGCTGTTTGCAACAGAGCAAGCCAGCAGTGACTGGATCAAGTGAGTAATGAAAGTATTTCTAGGCACTTAGCTAGCCTCCATAATGTGAAATCGAAAAGCTTCTAGGAAAGTATATTTCTATGTAAAGAGAATGTGTGTTGATAAATTTTTTTTGAAATGCCTATCTAGTTGAACTGGGCCAGAGATAATGTTCTTGATCTGCTACTGAGAAGACTTCCCGTAGGGGAAAAAAACTCTTTATGATTTTGAGGATTCTTGGAGAAAAAAGGAAACTTAGCTGAAGAGTGCCAACAATGGAGAGAAGACCATCTAAATAAAACAATGTATAATTAGCTATGAGAGCATGTTTCTTAAAATGTAACACCTGAACCATCTTTATTAGAAATAACTAGGGATGCCTTTCAAAAATACAGATTCTAGGCCCAAATGCTGTTACTGAACTCCAAAAATCTCTAGGATCAGGACCTGGCTTGTGCATTTTCTAACGAGCCCTCCAACTGATTGTTGTATACACAAGAGCTTTACTGAATTGAGAAGGGAAATGAAAGTAATACACGTTATCCTTTTTCTCCATCATGTCCTCCATAATTTTGCAGCCCACGAACACCTGAGACAAGTCAATGAAGTGCATAAATTCCAACAAAATTTTAAAATATAATAATTTTTTTTAACTTAGATCATTCGCCTTCCACACCACTCAGATCCTAAGTCTATTTTCTCACTAGCCCCAGATGGCTCTTAGACACCATGGGGATCTTTTAAACCATCATATGATTTTCAAAGTCAGATCCTTGACCATTATCAGGCCCTGCAAATGGGTCGAAAATTGACACAGGGACCTTGCCCTCAAAGGAGAAGACAGTCTGTCTGTTTCTATGGTCTCTTTCTCTCCCCTCTCTTTCGCAGAGGAGAATGAAAAATAGTTCCACCAATTTTCATTTGTCTATGTGGCCTAATTGCCTTTCAGCATTCAGTACCTAGTGACATAAGGAAGCTTCTACATATTGCTCTGCACACACATATCTTACTTTTTCAAAGATGCTCATTTTCACATTTTATGGCTCTGAAATCAGGGTGCATCTTACAAATATTTGGCCTTTTCAAACAACTGTGAATTGCTCTGTCACTACTTTCCTAATCTTTCCCCCTGTGAGACTATTTTTCCCCTCCTTCCCTTTCCAAACCATTCTTGAGAGCCCCAAACTATAAACTTGAGAGTTTTATGACACGTAAACATGCTGTGGAACCAGGCAGACCTCTTTGCTTTGTTGCTTGGTTCTTGTATCTGCCAGCTGAGGTAGTATAACTATTACAGGCTGTTGTAAGTTGGGGAAGACAGAGTCAGGAACTCACCTGGCACCCAGAGGCCCTTTAAAGCACCCTGTCAGTACATATAAAATAAGGTGATAACGTTAGTTTACTTGGTATATTTTTCTTTCTCAGTGATAACTAAAATAATGGCATGTCCTATACTTACTGGCAAGTTAGTTCTGATAAAATACAGTGGACAGCAGCAAACTTTATAAATGGAAAGTTGAATCAGTGGGTTAGGAGGAGCAAAGAATCTTTTGGCCCCTTTATATAGGCTTTGGCACACACAAAAAAGTTTAGGATTGATTGTTAAATTAAAATTTTTCCTTTCTTTGTGCTGTATAGTAGAGATGCTCCCACAGAAGCCACTGCCACTTCTCGCCTAGAGCCCAGCCTTGATTCACTTCCAGGGTATTGTCTCCACATTTGTTCATTGAGTCACTCACTTCTGCGTTCATCAAAGCAGCCCTCCCGAAACAGGAAAGGGAATATCCTTTTTGCACCAGTGTAGCAGCTCTTCCACTATTTCTCCAAAGGCTGCTGTTATTGATGTTGCCTTTTTTCAGTTATCTCTCTTGATAAAACTGGACGGATCTCTTCAGAGTTAGGCTGGAGGACATTTTGAGGGGCACCATCTAGAGTCACACCAAAACAACTGTCAACTCTGAAAACTGATATGCTTTTCAAGATAAAGGTCAGGCATCTATTTTATCCCAGGATGAACTCCTTGCCTATTTTGAAAACTGCCATCCTAAGTGTTTTTTATTTGTCCTCTTAGAAGACCCCTAATGTCCACAGGCTGGTACTTCCTTAAACAAGTTTCCCAGAGCTAGACGGGCAGATGGGTGTTACCCAATGTTTGCCATATTGTTCGAAGTTAGTTATTTACCTGTCTCTTGTCTCCTCTAGGCTATAAGCTCCTGAAGAAATAGTTTGTTGTCACGCATTCATAACTTTTTTAATTGTTATGAGTAGATGTACAGCCCTAGTGCCAGGTAACTCTGAATTTTGTCTAGAACATATTATGAATGGTTATAATTAAAGATCATTAAAGCCTAAAATATTAGAGGTAGAAGTGAAATTAAAGATTGTTTAGCCCATAATCTTATATAGATCAGGGGAGTATATTCCAGAAGTTAAGACAACCTTCTCATGATCACACAGCTAATAAGTAACAAAACAATGAGACTCGGACTGGGTCTACTGATGAGAGCTATTCAGCTATTTTCACTACAAAACACTATGATCTGCTACATCATCATTCAGTTTTAATAAGATTCATCTATAAATGAGAGTATTAAATCAATACTTGCATCAACTCCCTCATCCTGCTGTAATAATGGACCAGGAGCCGAAAGACCCAAAATGTTTTCACTCAAACCATCAGAAGAAAATAATGAGAATAACTCTTTACAGACCTTGTATTTTTACATCACTGCTATAACAAAGCAAATACATGATTTTTTTAAAGTATGTTTCGGTCCAAGCAGGAAACAGAGAGGACACACAAAACTAAAGTGAGATTTATCTCATTTGTCCCATGTCTCTTAAGTCAAGGGCTACAGTTACTAACTTGAGCATTTCCAACCAGAGGGGAACTGCCAAAGAATGAGATGTTTATACCCCGGTGCCATACATTTTTACAGATCATTGTCAGTTTTTCAATGGAACATGGAGGCAGTAATTCTGGAATGCTGACACTAAACACTAGCTTTTGAAATAAATGTTTACAGATCTCAATATCCACTTCTAAATATTGCCATCACTTTATTACAATTGCAAATAGTAAAAATAAAAGTAGTTGTAACTACCATTTACAATCATTGAACAATTTGGAAAAAAAACACTCTACTGTATACAAAAAATTTTCTTTCCTGGGGTTCCATATAGCAAAGAATTAAAATAAAAACTGCTGATGGTGTGGATGCAAAAATACTCAACAAAATATTAGCAAACTGAATTCAAAAATACATCAAGAGGATCATACACCATGATCAAGTGGGATTCATCCCAGGGATGCAAGGATGGTACAACATTCGAAAATCCATCAACATCATCCACCACATCAACAAAAAGAAGAACAAAAACCACATGTTCATCTCCATAGATGCTGAAAAAGCATTTGACAATATTCAGCATCCATTCATGATTAAAACTCTCAACAAAATGGGTATAGAGGGCAAGTACCTCAACATCATAAAGGCCATATATGACAAACCCACAGCTAACATCATACTGAACGGCGAGAAGCTGAAAGCTTTTCATCTAAGATCGGGAACAAGACAAGCATGTCCACTCTCTCCACTGTTATTCAACATAGTATTGGAGGTCCAAGCCACGGCAATCAGACAAAACAAAGACATACAAGGCATCCAGATTGGTAAAGAAGAAGTCAAATTGTCACTATTTGCAGATGACATGATATTGTACATAAAAAACCCTAAAGAATCCACTCCAAAACTACTAAAACTAATATCTGAATTCAGCAAAGTTGCAGGATACAAAATTAACACACAGAAATCTGTTGCTTTCCTATACACTAACAATGAACTAACAGAAAGAAAAATCAGAAAAACAATTCCATTCACAATTGCATCAAAAAGAATAAAATACCTAGGAATAAACCTAACGAAGAAAGTGAAAGACCTGTACCCTGAAAACTACAAGACATTCCTAAGGACACTAACAAATGGAAATGCATCCCATGCTCTTGGCTAGGAAGAATAAATATTGTCAAAATGGCTATACTACCTAAAGCAATCTACAGATTCAACGCAATCCCTATCAAACTACCAACAGCTTTCTTCAATGAACTGGAACAAATAACTCTAAAATTCATATGGAACCACAAAAGACCCCGAATAGCCAAAGCAATCCTGAGAAGGAGGAATAAAACAGGGGGAATTACGCTCCCTGACTTCAAGCTCTACTACAAAGCCACAGTAATCAAGACAATTTGGTATTGGCACAAAAACAGACCCACAGACCAGTGGAACAGAATAGAAAATCCAAACATTAACCCAAACATATACAGTCAATTAATATTTGATAAAGGAGCCTTGGATATACAATGGGGAGATGACAGCCTCTTCAGCAGCTGGTGTTGGAAAAACTGGACAGCTACATGTAAGAGAATGAAACTGGACTACTGTCTAGCCCCATACACAAAGGTAAACTCAAGGTGGATCAAAGACCTGAATGTAAGTCATGAAACCATAAAACTCTTAGAAAAAATATAGGCAAAAAGCTCTTGGACATAAACATGAGCGACTTCTTCATGAACATATCTCCCCGGGCAAGGGAAACAAAAGCAAAAATGAACAAGTGGGACTATATCAAGCTGAAAAGCTTCTGTACAGCAAAGGACACCATCAGTAGAACAAAAAGACATCCTACAGTATGGGAGAATATATTCATAAATGACGTATCCGATAAGGGGTTGACATCTAAAATATATAAAGAACTCACGCACCTCAACAAACAAAAAGCAAATAATCCAATTAAGAAATGGGCAGAGGACATGAATAGACACTTCTCCAAAGTAGAAATTCAGATGGCCAACAGGCACATGAAAAGATGCTCCACATCGCTAATCATCAGAGAAATGCAGATTAAAACCACAATGAGATATCACCTCACACCAGTGAGGATGGCCAACATCCAAAACACAAACAACAACAAATGTTGGCGAGGATGTGGAGAAAAGGGAACCCTCCTACACTGCTGGTGGGACTGCAAATTAGTTCAACCATTGTGGAAAACAGTATGGAGGTTCCTCAAAAAACTCAAAATAGAAATACCATTTGACCCAGGAATCCCACTCCTAGGAATTTACCCTAAGAATGCAGCAGCCCAGTTTGAAAAAGACAGATGCACCCCTATGTTTATCGCAGCACTATTTACAATAGCCAAGAAATGGAAGCAACCTAAGTGTCCATCAGTAGATGAATGGATAAAGAAGAGTGGTACATATACACAATGGAATATTATTCAGCCATAAGAAGAAAAGAAATCCTACCATTTGCAACAACATGGATGGAGCTAGAGGGTATTATGCTCAGTGAAATAAGCCAAGCTGAAAAACACAAGTATCCAAATGATTTCACTCATATGTGGAGTATAAGAACAAAGAAAAAAACTGAAGGAACAAAACAGCAGCAGACTCACAGAACCCAAGAACGGACTAATAGTTACCAAAGGGAAAGGGACTGGGGAGGATGGGTGGGAAGGGAGGGACAAGGGGGAAGAAGGGACATTATGATTAGCAGATGTAATGTTAGGGGGGCACGGGGAGGGCTGTACAACCCAGAGAGGACAAGTAGTGACTCTATGGCATCTCACTATGCTGATGGACAGTGACTGTAATGGGGTTGGGGGGGGCACCTGATGAAGGGGGTAGTGTAATCACCATAATATTACTCATTTAATTGTAGATTAATGATATCAAAATAAACTTATTAAAAAAAATCTCCAAAAAAAAAACTGCTGATGGTTACCTAGTCTATAACTGGCTGTTATTCATATAGTAGGAAACTTTCAAAATGTACCTCTGCTGTCTCTGCCCCATATTCACCTGATTCCTCTTCGAAGAACCAGTCGAATTTATCTGACAGTAAGCCTTGATTTGGGGGAGTTAGGGTCAGAAGGCAGAAGATTATGGTGTTAGTACTAAGTCCCAGACACTGATTTCTTTGCAAAATAAAATGTGCAAAGGCATATCAGGATCATTCATTTCAGCTTCATTACTGGTAATTGATCACACTGTCCAGAGGAAACCAGTCTGTTTGTTTTTCATGAGCCAGACTGGATAGAGGTCACTATTCACATCTCTTCTCTATAATGAAGTAATTATCAAAACAATAGGCACTTAATGAAAAGCACGGTCAAGGAAACATGCTTGTCCTCACTCTTTTGAACTTTCAAACTGTATAGAGATATGGGACTCAGATAATTTTCTCTGCTAATCCTTGTTAAACAAAACTTGGTTTTTACCTTCACTGTAAATTTTGCTCCAAAAATTGACCATAAAATTGTTGATCTCACTCTCCCAATACAACAGATGCCCACACCAAACATTAAAAGAAGTGTCCACCCCCTCAAAAATGTTCTAAGAAAAGCCTCACTCTAATTGGTTTGTCTGCCTTGCAAAGAAAATGCCAGCACACATATAAACAGACTGACAGGTTGTCTGATTCCACTGTGACTCTTACAAGTCCCTGTGTTCCCTGAGCTTCCAGAAAGTCCTCGGGCAATGCTCATTAGCAAAACACAGCTGATACCTCTCCAGAGGTAACTGGCTGGGGGTAGGGTGAGAAGATGAGTATATATCCATTCTCTCCCTGAAAACAAAAGTCCAAAGACTGTCAAATCTTGTATATATACCTCAACTCTAAAATTTCCAGAATCACTAAAAAAAAAAGCAGAAATTTCTTTCCACTGAAAACAGGTTGGTAACCTGGTTCAGACCCCTTCAGCTGAAGTTTCAGCTCTCATTTCCTGCCTTGAGCCACATGAAAGATGAGCACCACGAGATACTGGCACTATCCAGGCACTGACTAGATATTAACCACAGTCAGGGATGACCTTTCTGACAGATTTTAATATACTGACTTCTTACAGACTTCACACAGTCTTAATATACTGTCTATTACCCTATCCCCAAAAGCTGGTGATTCATTTAGTTACAACCACTTTAAAATGAATCCAGTATATATTGCAATATGTTCAGAAGTGGCTTATGGCACCAGGGAGTATATAATTATTCCCTCCCAGCTATTCAGTTTTGCTGACCGCAGATAATAATTGTGTAGACCTACACCCTACATAAATAACCCTAGAGGGCCTTTCAAAGCAACAAATTCTGAAAAGATAAATTTTAATGAAAAATTTTCTGAAAATGGCAGCAGCCATATTCCAGAGTGTAACACCTAAAATACAAGTTAGTTTTGTCAGAAGGGATGTAGGATTGGGGAAGGGAAAAAGAAAAATGTACATATTCTCATATATATATATACACACACACACACACATATATGCACATACATATATAAATCTGAAAGTAAAAGGATAATTTTATATATGGCGATTCTCTGAATTTTATGTTAATTTCTGAAAATGTTATCTCCTTTTGTAGGAATACACTAAAGATTATAAAATTTCAACTAGAAGGAGAGAGATGGTATGTACTAGACTGTTACTTACTTAGCTAACCTCTTCCCCCTCCTCCCTCCCACACGGTGACTTCCAAGGGTACAAACAAGTCCATAGAAATGTCAAGAAGCAGGCTAGAATCCTGTACCACACATCCCCAGAGACAAGCGGCAGCCTCATCGCTCACGGCTGTGACTCCTCACCCCGCTCTCCCTGCTGGGAAGCTTTGATAGCACTTAACTCTTGTGTGCCCTAGTTTCACATTTTGGAAAGTTTTCCCATTTCAGTTTACCAAAAATAATAGGAAGCAATGAGCTAAGCATGACATAAAGATCACTGGGACAAGTCATAAGTCATCATCTACAAGCATCAGCCTCAGAGGCTGCTCCGGGCCCCTGAAGATGTGGCTGTAGAGGAAAAGAAGAGGAGTAGGTTTCTTCTGCACCTGAAAAACAATCATAACAAACCAATAAAGATGAATAAAATGTGGTACAGAAAAGAGGAATTCAGTCTATAAGCTCCCTATTCAGTAAGACAATTAGTACTGACAAGGTTCAATCCCCTCTACTTATCATCTTTACACACATTGGTGCCACTGCAACCGCCACTAAGTCTGTGCCTTGGAAAGTACTGGTTAATATCAGTTTCTTCCTTCTGTGGCACTACCTCTGATGACGAAGTAGGATGGCCCAGAACAGAAAGACTTCAAGACACAGCCACTATCTGGGTCCACTTCTGAGCAGCCCAGGTGAGAACACTGTATGCCACTGAGGGAGAAGTAAAGCTGGTGGAAATACTCCATGTGTTAGAGAAATGACTTAGAGCTAGGCTATCACTGGCCCAGATATAATTAGCTTATTTTATTATCTCTAGGTTCCTTTATTTTCTCTGGATCCGCAGGGTCTCAATAACTATTTCCTCTTTTTATTGCATGGCTCTTGCTATCATTATTTTGATATTTCTGTGCTTGGGCATCTTTTGGAAGGCCAGGCATAAAATCATAAAGCAACTTAAGTCATCACTTAAAGAATCTCATAAACGTAAAATGAATAGGTGAAAATCAAATAAACCTACTCCATGTGCAAAATAAGTACGACATGTAGCTTTATGCCTCCTAGTGAACAAAACAAAACATGAAATATGACAAACTAGTCACCATTCATTATATAATAATCCAGGAGTACTATTGCATCAGTACTATTACTCAGCATACTTTAAGATAAATTCATCATATGGATGTTTATATAAAGATGACCAAAAAAAAGAAGAATGGGTGAGGTATTTTTCAAGCTTACTAATAAAGCTGCAGAAACCTTCTTCATATGAACCTATCTTAATCTCTCAGTAAAGTCAAAAGCATGATGTTAAGGCATATAATAAAACCTTTTCCATGAGATCCTAATATATGGTTGCCTGGGGGTATGACTGTACCCAGGCTTGAGAATCCAGAAGAATGGATATTTGGCTCATCTACACTCACAATCAGGAACAATCCAGATGTAGTACATTCTGCCTACAGGGAAGTGTCTTTAAAGGAAAGCTACCAGGCCTCCTAAAGTGAGGACAAGCTTGCTAGCAAGATCTCTCCATGGATATTTGCCAGGTGGAGAAATCCAAGATCAGAAGGCCAGAAGGATAGGCAGAACTGTCAAGGTCAAGAAATAACCAACTGGGAAGGGTCCAGACAAGCAAGGGGTGATACTGAGAAGCAAGCGAATGCATCACAGTAAAAATAGGAGAAGGAGATAGATTCCAGAGAAAGGACACAAATGAGAATCAGTCCCCAAGGACATTATTTTATTTTGGCTCCACAGCACCTCTCTGGACTGGCAATTAAACATAGCAAAACGACACCTAGATTTTTTTGGCAAAAATCTGAAGAGAAGACAATTTGAGACTAAAGTCACAGGCAGTGAAACACATAGGTATTCTGTGTTGAAACAATATGCTTTTTTCTACAGAGACTAGATATCCAAGGGACAAAGATGACATTTTCTTTTGAAAATTAGAGTATGGTTTGCATTCTTAGTCAGAAAGTAGGACACTACCCAGAAGGGATTCAGAAAGTTGTCATGGTGTTCAAAATCAGTGTCACAGAACTCCTGCAGCAGTGTCCCAACCTGACCTCTCAGAGGTTGTTCAGAGTCATGAAGGAGAGTGGTCTCTGTAAGTCTGGCAGAGAGGAGGAGTGGGACCCCATGTGTCCTGAGGAAGCAGCACCATCTTCTAATTATTACAAATGCTTTAGAAGGCCTGGCCAAGCTCTGGGAGCCATAGTCCAGGCAGAGGCTGGGGTTTGACAGGAAGAGAGCAATTGATCCAACAGGAATAGATAAGCTGCAGGAGGTAAGTTTCCTGAAGAGCCAGCAGTAGCTGCAGAGCTGCATAATTCATGGTGTGGGAAAAAAGCCATATTGGTGGGCATCATAATTTGGTGTGTTCTCATATGAAAACAGAAACTGTAAGCAACAGGAAACTATTATAAGCCCCTGGAGATTGAGCTGTCACGATGAGTGCTGTACAGGAATATGGAAATTTCAGCACTGATTGTTCATATTACATGAGATATATTATACTCATGATTAGCAGCAAATTACAGTAGCCACTTAACAATACCTGTTTTACTTGTAACCTACAATAGCAACTCTTAACAGCAATTGTGATAATATGCTCATAAGAATTCAGAACATTCAAATCTGGAAGAGACAAAGAAATGAAAAATATAGTTTATAGAGTGTCTGAATAGGCACAGGTGTGATAACTGAAAGTGAACTCTACCTGGAAAAAGGATAGTTGACAACCACTGGGGATGTGCAGGGTGTTCAGAAATGTGTACCAGATTCCTCAAAAGCTCTACTCATTAATAAATACACTACATCACTGCTCAGAACCTGTGGGATGCCACTGATGAAAGTGCTAATCAATTAAAAATATTTAGGATATTGACAAAGATAAAAAGCCCATTAGTTTTCAAAGATTAAATAGAGAAACATTTAGGAAAAAAGACTTAGGAACAATCAGATCTTAGTTCAAATCCCACCTCTGCCTTTTAGTAGCATGTTGCTTTGGATAAATCACTTAATCTTTTACTATAATAGTAAGTTAAAAAGAAACAAACTGTGGAAATATTGAATACTCCTTTACATTTTTTAAGATTAATGAGAAGTTCAAAGAGTTTCTATGTGGTATTCACCATATTAGAAATTTAAAATGAGAATTAAAAAATATATTTAGTCATTGATTCAAATGTAAAATAATAAACTCATTACATATGACATTTTAATAACTATATTGCCCAAAAAATAATGAGAATATCATGTTTTATATTTTTGTATATATCTGTAATGTTTTGACTTAATTCAAATTAGTTGGATTCTTATATCTGATTCTGTGTTCAATCTATTACAACAGGTTGTTTTGGTTGAAGTATATAACGAAAATCTTGCTGCCCATAGATATTTGTTGATATGTTTCAAAAAACTTTTAACATAATTATGGATATTCTTCTCTGATACTACATCAAAAGTTGACAAGTGATAGTTTCTTATAGGTTAACTGAAATGTACTATCTGAAGCCATATTAATTAGCTGTGTATAGTCTCTACACTGTCGTCCATTGGTCTACCTTGCATTTGCAATAGATCCTTCACCAACATGGCAGAAGTGCTTTTTGCAAACATCCCATTTTATCACATATAATATTAAAAAAATCATGATTTAATCCAATTACTAATTTTTACAGTTTCATCAAAGACACACTTACGTGAAATTGGCAACCTTTTTTTAACAGTGGGTGTGTAATGGCAATAAAGAATACAGTGATTATGAGTACAGTTCAGTTCCACAGCCGTATTTGTGCTTAGGGGCATTTCACCCATCATTGCTTTGTACAATCAGTGCAACTGCACCACAGTGAAAATGGCCAATATTAAGACTTTACCTTTAGTATTATTATGAAAATAATTTGACTCCACAGAATGCCAGAAAATGTCTTGGGGACACCCAGGGTCCACTGACCACCTTAAGGAACTGCCACTTGTTACTTCAGAAAAACCAAAGTCTGGAACAGATATGGGGAGAAAAAGTCTGGGCACCTATTCTATGCTACATATTATATATTTTCTTTAAAAAGGAATGTTATTGCTCCTACCTTCAAAGAACTTAGAGTCAAGATGTGCTGAGGAAACAGAGAGATAATTTCCAAATGATGATGGTTGCACTACCACATTACACACAAGTATTGACAGAGATAAGGGAATCACCTCTCAAGGGCCAAGCACATAAAAATGGAGTTTATCTTTAAAATATTTTAAGTAATTTATCAATGTAAATAACATGTTTATTATATAAACTAAAAAATTCTTTTTAAAACTACAAAGAAGAAAACATAATCAGCAAAACCCCACTCAGATTTAACTACAGCCAGTTAGATAGTAGTTTGACATATTTGACTCTTGTCCCTTTCTATAAATATACAGAATTCTTTATTTATAAATTTCTGAGTATCTTATATATATATGCAGCTTTATATAGTTTTTAACTCAGTGTTACATTTTAAAGATTTTCCATACAACTCTAACAGACTCATGACTTTTACTGATATAATGACGTGCTATCAGATGGATAAATCATAATTCACATAAATCATCTTCTATACTGAGTTTTTTACATTACGTAGTGTTCTTATAATTCAATATAAACACAAATTTGTTCTGCTATGTCAGCTTATATCACTTAGGATTGTTCCCTGAAGTGGAGTCAGTGGGTAAAGGGTAAGACGAGTTTCTAGGTTCTTACCACATAAAGCCAAATTTATTTCAAGGAGCATTATGCTGGTCCAGTTTAAGACGTGGATCAAATACATGGCTCCCTCCCCTCTCTCACACTTCCTATGGAAAAGACAGAAAACATATTTTTGAAAGAAAGCATAATATTTTTTTAAATGGAAGACAGGTTACCAATTTACTCCATATTTGAAGAATTCCTGAAACATATAAACCAGATGTAATCTAATTATAGAATAGTGCAGAGCAGAGAAGACCACAGCGTGAAACACCAGTGCTTAGCAAGATTCTCCCCAAGGGAGCTCTGTAGAAGATTAAATTCAAAGTCGATGCACACAATGACAGAAAGGGAGCCAGGGTACATCATGTGAGCAGACTAATTAAAGCACTGTATTTAGAATGGCTGGACCAGATCACCATTCCTTTGCAGATAGAGACTAGTAAATAACTTTTTCCCTCAGGATTAACCCCCAGAGATTTCTTCTTCTAATAAAATGGGTAATCTTGAGTGGAGGGTTCCACATACGTGTTTGAAGCCTGAGAAAAAGAACAGGATTGAAGGTAATGTCAAGCCTCTATAATATACGACAAGAAAGAATACACTGTTTGACTCAGAAATAAAATTCATTAAGATTCTCCACTCCTAAAGTAAAGTCCTTACTTGCAAGTGGAGAGCATCATGGGACAGTTACTCTTTACAAAACCACACCACTGTGCAGTCCCTCCTGTGAAAAAAACATGCTCTTTGGAGTTTGAAATTACATCTCACATTCAAGGGATATCGAGAATACAGACATACAAAATTACATGATGATCCAAAGTAAGGTAGCTCCACATATGAAACTAGTCCTTTATTCATAAACCTAAAGCCAAACAAGAATCACTAGACACTGAGTAGGTATTAAAAGCATGAAAATAAGGAATAAAAATAAAATACATTAACAAACCTGGGAGAAAATAGAAGTAAACAAGGGGAAAAAGTAGTCGTTCAAAAATATTTATCGTATTATCTTATTATTTTCTTATTGTCTTCAGAGAGAGCCAAGAGGATATTACATCCAGAAATCAAGAAGTGCTTTCTATCACTTGGGAGCAATTCAAGGACAAAAAGGGGAAGACTTGGAAATTCTTTAACAAAGCTAATTAATTCTGGGCTAAATCAGTGGCTTTTAAGCTTTCTTGATCAATAAATACATTTAAAATAAGGTATTTTTGTGTACATTTATTAAATGTATAAAGTTTCACTAAGTAACTCCCCATACAGACACTCTCTTGGATAATTCTACTGATTTTTTTGTTTTAAAGCACTCATGACCACTGATACGTTGTGGCCCAGAGTTTGAAAACAGCTGGCTTAATGGCAGAATAAAGCAACTGAAAGCCAATGGGGTGGTCAGTAGGATAGAAGTAAGTCTCACAGAATGAAAAGTGAAACAACAAAGAAAAGGATAAAAAGAATAAAGAGTCACAGATGACAAATCCAAGAGGTACAACATCCACGTCAGAAAGAAATGCTCAGGGAAGAAGTGAAAGGAATAAAGGAAACAATAAAAGAAAATAGAATGAAAAGATGTGTTTTAAAAGGGAATGGCTCAAGTAGGGCTAAGCAAGATGAATAAAATTTTTTAAATACCTTCAGACTTTTTGGTGATGTCAGGATTCCAAGGATAAAGAAAAGACTCCAAAAGCTTCCAGACAATAAAACAATTACATACAAAGCAATAAGAACCAATACGTATGCCTGACATCACACCCCTTGTTACCATGTTTCTCTTCAGCAATTCTGTATGCAAGAACACAAAAAAACAAGACTTTTCAAATCTTGAAGGAAAATAGCATTAAATTCAAATTTTCATACCCTGCCAAACTAGTGGAAGGGGAAAATAAAAATCATTTTTACAAATGCAAGTAGAGTTTTCACTCAAAACATCATTATGAGAAGAAGTCAAATTGTCACTATTTGCAGATGACATGATACTGTACATAAAAAACCTTAAAGACTCCAAAACTACTAGAACTAATATATGAATTCAGCAAAGTTGCAGGATACAAAATTAACACACAGAAATCTGTTGCTTTCCTATACACTAACGATGAACTAACAGAAAGAGAAATCAGGAAAACAATTCCATTCACAATTGCATCAAAAAGAATAAAATACCTAGGAATAAACCTAACCAAGGAAGTGAAAGACCTATACTCTGAAAACTACAAGGCACTCCTAAGAGAAATTAAAGAGGACACTAACAAATGGAAATGCATCCCATGCTCTTGGCTAGGAAGAATAAATATTGTCAAAATGGCTATACTACCTAAAGCAATCTACAGATTCAATGCAATCCCTATCAAACTACCAACAGCTTTCTTCAATGAACTGGAACAAATAACTCTAAAATTCATATGGAACCACAAAAGACCCCGAATAGCCAAAGCAATCCTGAGAAGGAGGAATAAGACAGGGGGAATTACGCTCCTTGACTTCAAGCTCTACTACAAAGCCACAGTAATCAAGACAATTTGGTATTGGCACAAAAACAGACCCACAGACCAGTAAAACAGAATAGAAAATACAAACATTAACCCAAACATATACAGTCAATTAATATTTGATAAAGGAGCTTTGGATATACAATGGGGAGATGACAGCCTCTTCAGCAGCTGGTGTTGGCAAAACTGGACAGCTACATGTAAGAGAATGAAACTGGACTACTGTCTAACCCCATACACAAAGTAAACTCAAAATGGATCAAAGACCTGAATGTAAGTCATGAAACCATAAAACTCTTAGAAAAAAACACAGGCAAAAATCTCTTGGACATAAACATGAGCGACTTCTTCATGAACATATCTCCCCAGGCAAGGGAAACAAAAGCAAAAATGTACAAGTGGGACTATATCAAGCTGAAAAGCTTCTGTACAGCAAAGGAAACCATCAGTAGAACAAAAAGAGATCCTACAGTATGGGAGAATATACTCATAAATGATGTATCCAATAAGGGGCTGACATCCAAAAAATATAAAGAACTCACGCACCTTAACAAACAAAAAGCAAATAATCCAATTAAGAAATGGGCAGAGGACATGAATAGACACTTCTCCAAAGGAGAAATTCAGATGGCCAACAGGTACATGAAAAGATGCTCCACATCACTAATCATCAGAGAAATGCGAATTAAAACTGCAATGAGATGTTGCCTCACACCAGTGAGGATGGCCAACATCCAAAACACAAACAACAAATGTTGGCCAGGATATGGAGAAAAGGGAACCCTCCTACACTGCTGGTGGGAATGCAAATTAGTTCAGCCATTGTGGAAAGCAGTATGGAGGTTGCTCAAAAAACTCAAAATAGAAATACCATTTGACCCAGGAATTCCACTCCTAGGAATTTACTCTAAGAATGCAGCAGCCCAGTTTCAAAAAAGACACATGCATCTTTATGTTTATCACAGCACTATTTACAATAGCCAAGAAATGGAAGCAACCTAAGTGTCCATCAGTAGATGAATGGATAAAGAAGAAGTGGTACATATACACAATGGAATATTATTCAGCCATAAGAAGAAAACAAATCTTACATTTGCAACAACATGGATGGAGCTAGAGGGTATTATGCTCAGTGAAATAAGCCAAGCGGAAAAGACAAGTATCAAATGATTTCACTCGTATGTGGAATATAAGAACAAAGAAAAAAACTAAAGGAACAAAACAGCAGCAAACTCACAGAACCGAAGAACGGAGTAATAGTTACCAAAGGGAAAAGAACTGAGGAGGATGGGTGGGAAGGGAGGGACAAGGGGGAAAAAGGGGCATTATGATTAGCAGACGTAATGTTGGGGTGGCACGGGGAGGGCTGTACAACTCAGAGAAGACAAGTAGTGATTCTATAGCATCTCACTATGCTGATGGACAGTGACTGTAATGGGGTTGGTGGGGGGGGACCTGATGAAGGGGGTAGTTTAATCACCATAATATTGCACATGTAAATGTAGATTAATGATACCAAAATAAATTATATAAAAAAAATCATTATGATAAAACTACTGGGCCGGATTGTCCATCAAAACAAAAAGAACTCCAAGAACAATGATGACAATGGGTACAAGAAACAGGCAGCTGAAGGAAAAAAGAAAAAAAACATCTCATAGAATTTCCTAAACCTGGAATATAAGTTAAATATTCACATATATGTTCTTCCTAGATTTTTTTAAAGTCTTTAATTTATTTATCTATTTCTTTTAAATTTTTCTGTTTAATCCAGGTGGAATCCATTTTTCTATACTTTATGTGAATATGTTATCACTTGACTTTTATTCATATAGCCAATATTTGCAATGTATCATTTGTTGAAAAATTTGTATCCTTCCTGTTCTCTTGTGGTTAACCAGAGTTCCAATTTATTGGTGTATTTATGGGAATAACCCTTTATTAGTAATGTGAGTGCTTAAAGGCTCTATTAATAGGACACACACACACACACACACACACACACATCTTCCTAAGATCAAGGTATCTGAGAAGCCAAATGATATACCGAATTTTGTTGGGTAGAGATGGAATCAGAAGGAAAGATGATAAATATTTTTGAGGATCCTTTATCTAAGTCTTGGTGAAAGATGATAAAATAACCTTATAGCACAATAGACCTTCATAGTGAGTGGAATTATTTTGTCTCAGAGCCAATGTCTGTCTCCCTTGGATAGAAATGGATGTCCATGACAGTTTTGTGTCTTGATAAATTTCCTTAATTTTAGATGTCAGTGCTATCATCACCATATTCTATGGGAACTGTGTATACTCTGTTAATTCCATAGATCTGATAATATCTACTTTACTTAGGACCACTTTAATGAGTATTCTGATCAATTCAATGTATTTTCTTTAGATTTATAGTATTGTTTTCAAATAACAGTATTAATTTCCATTTCAAAATTTATAATTATATTTTTATTTCAAAATGCACATATTTCCTTGACTAGAACTTCCAAAACAGTACTTAAATAATAATGAGCACCTTCAATTTGCCTCAACTATACATCATTATGTCACCAACTATAAGTCAAAAGCCACCAGAATGTTAATTTTTAAAATTTAACACATTCATTTTAATTTACTTACATTTAAAAAAATTAGTAATGGGTGTTAACTTTTGTAGCATCATCAGACTCAGTGATATGCTGTTACCTTAGAGTACCTAATGTTAGACTATCTTTGCTTCTTACAATAACTTTTTAGTTTGGGATAATTTTATTACAATTATGATGAACGATTCTTTGCATGAGTTGCTGATTTCTTTTACTTTGCCAGTATTTTACTTTGGATTTTTGTCTTTGTATCGCTTCTACACATTAAAACAAAAACAAAATACTTGTAATAGTGCAGTGATACATAGTGTGTGTGTGTGTGTGTGTGTGTGTGTGTGTGTGTGTGTGTGTGTGGTTTTTTAAAAATCTCAGTTAAAAGGAAATCAAGAGGTGATTTCAGGGTTGGGTCAGCAGTTTAATCAGATCAGTGATCTAAGCTGTTTTATCTTTCTGTTCTCCACCATCTTTAACAGTCAAAGGCTTATGTCTTTCACACTGACACCTCATGTTTGCAAAATGGTTGCTGTGACTCCAAATAAGTCTTCCTCCTCTATCTGAAACAATTCAGCTTTTCCCAGATGGTCTAAGTTACATTGGCCAGAACTGAGTCAATCAGCCATACCCATGCTATAAAGAGGGTTGAGAAAGTGAACTACTGGCAAAGAGAAACACAATTGTCATCCTTAGTTTAGAGTTAGTCAATCATGATTAATCACCTTAGGCTAAGAAGCTTATATTATTTTATAGAATAAAATTAATAATATGTCTGCCACCATATCTATTCTACTTTTATTTGTGACTCAGATGCACAGTCTTTTGGTAAGAAATTTACATATTCAGTAATCAAAGTTAAGGCTGTTTTTAGAAAACGGGATGTTCAGTATATTGTTTTTCATGCTCTGCATTGGTGTGTACAAGTATGTTTTCAGAAGTCAGATAAAATCATCTGATTTTGTAAACTTTTATGGAGGGAATAAACTAACTTTCATTTTGTACTATTTTGTTAGGCTTATTGGTCTATCCAACTTTGATCTCTGCTAGAGTAAAATTTGACAACTGGTCTATTTTCAGAAATATTTCATTATGTTTTCAAATATAATAGCATGGAGTTTAATATAATATTTGTGGAAAAAAACTGATCTCATTTATAGTATCTGTATCCTCTAATTTCAACATTGGTTTTGCCTCTTTCAAGTTCTTATTGATTATATTTTTAATAGAACAAGTTCTTGACATATTATTAATTTTTAAAGAACAAGTTTTTAAATGTATTGTTTTTCTTTTTAATAATTTCTGCCTTCAGTTTTGTAATATTTCACTTACTTTCTTAGTGCTTGTATTGTTTTACTTTTTCTAAATTTGTGATTTAAAACCTTAATTAATTCATATTATTAATTCCTACATAATAATGAAAGACTTAAAGCTAAGAGTTTTCTCTTACATTCTGTTTTGGCTACACTGCTTAAGTTAAAATAATTCTGGCTCCCATTTCTTTGCTTAGGGTATAGTTTTTTAGTATTAGAGGATTGTTTTTTCTCTTTCAGAAGTCTAATTTCTAGTCTATTTTTCATCCTTAACATTCATTCAATGAATATTTATGCTATCAAAGAATGTACCCAGTACATCTCAATTTTGAGAAATTTATAGAATTGGTATTTCTCAGTTTTTGAAAAGAGGGTACAGTCTTTGAAAGATGCGAAGTTCAATTTTCTGTATATTATTTTAACCTGGTTAATTTATCCTAATTGTGCTTTCTTTGTTTAAATTTTCATTGGCTGCATCGAATATTAAATTCTTCTAAAATGTGTCAGTTTTGCTTGTATATCTAACAGTGATTACTTCATTTATTTTTTTGTTATAGGTTTACTGAGATTGTAATTATTCTTTAAATAAAAAATAAATGTTTCTTGTAAATAAATCTGTACAAAATTAATTTAGCCATTTCAGTTCTGTTTGTATTTGTGTGGATATTATTACACTAGCCATGGATTCCTTTTAAAATTCTCTGTCCTTTGACAAGTAGGAAACAGTCACACTGTAGTTTTTAACCAAATGTGAGTCTTATATATTAATTGAGGGATTTAACTTATTCATTTTTATTGCCAGATGATTATACCTGGTCTTCCATTATACAGTATTACACTGTTTTAAAACACTTACTTTGATTTATTACTTTAAATATTTTTATATTCTTCAGTAATTTGCAAGGTCTATATAATATTTTAAGTCCACTAGTAGTTATCCTTAAATATTTAAGCTATAGATCCCAAATTAGCAATAACCAAAACACGCTGCATAGCCTTTAATTCCCTACCACCAAGATAAGGAATTAAGCACATTTTTAACCTCTTTTTATCTTCTACCACATACTTTCGGATCTTAGCTAATATAATCATGGGTTTAATCTATTTTCAATTAAATTGTATTTACATTGTCCATTGTACTTGAAGAATGTTTTAATTTTTCCATTGAATTTTATTATCAAGTATAAAACAATCATCATTTAGATTTAAGTCTTTGTTTAACTAACTAAACCTTAACTCAAATTTATCTGTATTTTTTTAACATATTTTCTCATTTTTAGTATCTCAATTTTAGGTCATTTCAATCAGCAAAGTTCTCCCTAAGGTGATTAAATTTTTCAAAACAGTTATTTTTATTTATCTTTTCAATTCAAAATTTTTACTAGTAAATAGTTAAATACACATTATCTTCTCAACAGTTTTGTGAATTGCAATGAGCTCTATACAAGTTAATGTTTATTTTTTCATTTCACTGATTATCACAAAATGCCCCCATATCCTGGCAATAGATTGATTATAAATCTTGGCTTTCAATGTTACGAGTTGGCTTTTTTCCTGTGTCCTAATGGGAATTTTAATGGGAACTCAAGGACCGCTCAAAAGATGTCATTTTGCTTCAAAACTTGAATATTTGCTTCTTATTGATAATTAATCAAACAAAGGAAATCAAAACTTAGACTCTGAAAGGCAGTTTCAACTATTTAAAAATAAGAGCATGAGTTGAGAGCACGAATGTGGTAAACATGGGTAGAAAGGACACTGGTAAAATGACCAGTTTGTTGGCCTGGAAAATGTTTAATTTGCACTAGAACAAAATTAATGTTTCTAAACAAAAAGGCCACTTCCAAATCTCATCCATTCAGTTCAAATTCCAAACCCCTTTCCTTCAAAGTTCTGTTTAGTGAGTGGAATCATAAAAACATGTTCAACTTCTTCTAACCTCATTTCAAAAGTTTACTCAAATGCACTCAGTCACAAGTAGACACTCAATGTCCTTCTTGGTCTGATAGAGCCTAAGCTTGCTGGTTGCCAGAGTCTATTTAATACATTTTCCTAAGCAGTGTGGATAATGAGATAAGATATTCAGGGGAATTAAAATGTTAATTATGTGTATAGCTTGGTAAATATGCTCAGTGATTTGAACTGATTCATTATATGAGCTTAAATTATTATTGCAACAGTGAATGTCAACTATTCATGATACATACCTTCATCACAAAATGTTGACAACCAAATTCAATCATGTACTTCCCCAAAATTACAGCTACTATAAAATTATCCTCAATTTTGTCTGAAATAATTCCAGAAAACTTCTTCTGACCCTGTAAGCATTCTCCCAAAATACCTGTGCCCCATTTCTCTTTTATCTAAAGAACTCAAAAGAAACTTCAAATAATATAACATTTGAACTGAGTGACTTTAAGTATTTGCCCAAGATAATATAGCTAATAACTAGCAAAGATAAAACTTTCAAATGATGTAGAGGATACCCAAACCTATTTGCTTTGTTATGATTTTGACTACCTCATATAAATAGCAACAGCTACCAAGTATTGAGTATTCATTATAATCATATTTACTTTTCACAACCCCATCTAGATAGATTTATCTTTCCCATTTTGCAAAGAAGTTGAGGCTCAGAAAATTTTAAAAATATTAACAACTCATGGGAGAATTAAAAAATGTGTATCATTTCAAATCAGGTATACCTGTGCCTTGCCAAAAAAGTAAGCATTTATGAAATTGGTCTTCATATATCTGTGTGTTTGGAGATTTTGGATATGAAAAATCAAGTCAGAATTCTTATTTCAGAAGGGAAAAAAAGCAAAGAATGCTCTCCTGGTCACAGGGACCAAGCCAGGATAGGCACAAGATGCTTATGTGGATTATTCTGTGTGGCTCTCATTGGCAGTTAAGGTAGGACCTAGCACATCAGCACTCCCCACTTATGAATACTGTAAATCTCTCTCCTCTGTCTGGCTATCTTCTCAACTGCCCTCAGCATTTTGTAAAGTGGAAGGTCCCAATGAGACAGTTACCATTTTGCTCAGGCTAACTGTATGCTCTTTACAGCCCTATCTGCTTGTCCGTTGCCTGAGATATGTGCCAACTTTGTTCATGTGAAACACAAATAACTCCCATGATTCAATTAAAGAGCAGCCCCTAAAATAGAAGATGGGATTAAATCTATACCATTATAGGGAAATGGTGCAATGAGAAACTGCTATACTTTTTACTGTGTATTAGGGAAAATGACAATGCTAACCTAACTAAAGAATAGAATATGTTGTTTTTCTCATAGATAAAACTAACTTATAACTGTAGTTTAATGTGAAGTGCACATGCGAAATAACAACTGTTTGATTTGTAAACATATTAATTGCTTGGTCATATATTTTCTGTTTCTGGTTAATCATATGTGAGGTCAGCCTTACCCACACATCTGTTCCCTTCTTAATTACCAAATTTGATTTCAGCTAAGCCTTCACATTTTCACTGGTTGCACAGGGATGTCATCATTCTGTCAAAGATTCTATTCTATACATTCATTAATTTTATGTTATATTCAGTCCCATCCCTCGATAGGTCACAATCTCCACCAACACTGAGATGTCATCTAAACAACACCACATAATCCATGAATTACCATCACCTCTGTGCAGAGGCAGCCACCATAAAGCTGTTGTATGTATTTTAAGGTCACCACATCTGTCTTAAACCCTTTTAATGATGAGGGCACTTTAAGAGAGCAGGCAATTAATGAAATACTAAACATACGGGTTTATCAACTGGCACTTGATTTTGTGGCATTGGGTCAGTAATTTGACCTGTCAATTCCTTGATAGCAATGGAAAAAACTGTTAACTAGTCCTTGCCTACCCCATAGAGTTGTGGAGATCAAAAGAGACCATGTGATGTATACCGAGATGTGAGCATAACATTATTTAAATGTACTTAAAAATCAAAACCAACCTAAATATTCAGTGAATAGTTTTCTAAATGTTAACATGTCATATGATGGATTGTGTTTGTTAAGAGACTTTAAGTTGAATAAATGTTATGCAATACTCTTAAATGATACAATATTATCTAATTAAGTAAAAACATATATTTAAAATCCTGAAAATACACCTAATAGTTATCAGTGGAGAGTAAAACAAAAGTTGAGATAAAAAACAATAATTTTATGAATAAATTTGTAAAAATAAAGTCACATGCAAGTTTTCTTTATTTTACTTCTAAAATAAATACATTTTATACTTGTTAAAAGTATTTGAAATATGTGCAAAATACTTTGTACACCATAATGTGTTACCAAAAGTAGTTAATATAATTACTTGAATAAAGGAAAAGGTAAAAAAGTCTATTTTCTGCAGTTTGTTTCATTTCTAAATATGAATTGAAGTTTTGTTATAATCTAAGATTAATTAAAGAGTCACACTGGTCTTCCAATAGTGCAGTTCGAGATATCAAAGCATTAATGATATATCAAGCATAAGTATAATATGGGTCTAGCTCATTTAATTAACTGAGATGTTAGCATATAATTCTGCTGATACAGTCAGACTTCTAAATAAAAGTTACGTAAACATGAAGTTGTATCTATAAGTGTGATGGTCAAGATTACTTAGTTAACACTACAGCTGACGCTTGAACAACAAAGGCTTGAACTTCATGGATCCACTCACACCCAGATTTTTTTAAATAAATACATTGGAAAATTCCTTGGAGATTTGCAACAGTTTGAAAAAATATTTTCTCTAGTTTATTGTAAGAATACAGCAAATAACATATAACATACAAAATATGTGTTCATTCAATTGTTTGTGTTATCAGTAAGGCTTCAGGTCAACAGTAGGCTATTAATAGTTAAGTTTTGGGGGAGTCAAAAATTGTAAATAGATTTTTGACTACGTGTGTCAGTACCCCAACCCCTATGTTATTCAAAGACCATCTATATTTGTTAGTGATGGATTCCAGACAGGAGGATGGCCTTTTTTTATAAATCCACCTGCCATCTCAGAGAGACCTAGGTTTCATCTTACTTAGGGTACAAGCATTCTCCAAAGGACACGTCAGCAACCCACAAGCCCACCTTTCTCCTCACCCATCCCCTCAAAAAGCTTGCCAAAAACCTGGCCATAAAAAGCCTCTTGGCCTGTTAGAAACCCCTTTTTCCTTTGTTCTGCTGGCCAGAACAGAGAGGTCCCTTTCAGGTTTAGCAATAAACCTGCTTGGACTGTTTGAGTTTGCATCCTCTTTTCCTTTCAGTTAAGAGTTTTATTCTCTTACAGAAAATATTACACACTCCAAGTTAATCTTCATTAGCTAATAATTAGTATTAAATTTTTTTAAATAAGATTCAAACTCACTCAAAAATTAGTAAGAAATCAGGATCATGTAATTATTCCAAATATTTTAAAATACTGAGTTACAAAATAATATTTCTGTAGAAGATGTATATCAAATAATTTGGTTCAATAGATGAATAATTTCAAAGCTATTTAAAATTAAGAAAATGCTTAAACTTAATTTATATCCAATATTTGTGAACCCTTGTAATGGGAGTCAAAAGAGACAAAATTGTGAGAGGTAATTCTTGACCTCATTTAAAATTTGACCATAGTATTCATATAATCATAGTCTAATTTTTCTATAAAAAATATTTAAAATGTCATAGCTACATTCTGAGACTATTAATTTATATTCTATTAAGGCACCAAAAATTATTTTGTATATCTCTGTGTACATTTTATTTTTTTATTATAAATAAAATGGAACAGGTTTCCAAGTGCCCTCTTTCATTAGTCAAGGTAAGAAAGCAATTTGAACCACCCTGAGTTATATTTCTTATTCTTCTTTACCATTAAAGAATGTGAGCCTTATCCAAAGTCTTTCCCCGTAAATGCTTGTCTGTCTGCAGTCAAAGCCAACTCACTTTCTACTACATCAAACAGATGTTGAAATTACTGCATAAAATATGAAGTTATCACCCTCAGGACATTTCCCCAAGAGAAAATTCCCTATGGGAAAATAAAGGAATAAACTAAAAATGGAAAACTATGATCAACAATACTAAGATAATAGTTTCTTCACATTTCAAAACATCTCTAAAGTTGAGATGCATCTTAAAATTGATGAAGCATTTAACAATCAAGAACATTTTACAGCATTACTTCTTAAACTATCCATGGTGAAGGGCTAATGTTTGTTTGTTTACCCCTGATTATTTATGGCTCTAGCCTGGACAATGAGAGCCCACCAATCATGTATGTGGATGTCTGAGAAAGGCAATTTTCTATAAAACTTCTAAATGCTGCTCTCAAATTCTTTTAATGCATGTTGTAACCATTTGTGAACCACATTTTCAGTAGCACTGTGTTAGAGTCAATAAAATATTGTAATAACCAAAATTTATTTCATATAATTTTGAATCCCTTTTAATCAAGATTTTATTAAATATAATTTTGAATAGTGGTTAATATATTTTCTTAAATTGGGACAAGTAGTAAAATTGACTGTTTTACTTTCTTTGCCAGAAATAAATTAAATGGATGAGGGCATGGATCAAGAAGAAGAAAGAATATTGGGTTATCTGCTGACTTGAAACGTGGTTCATGAATAACCAAGAATTAGATGTGTCAGTCAAATTAAATATTTCTTGCTTGCAAGTAAAGTCACTTAGTATCTTCTGCTATTCTGGGTTACTTTGGTCCTTGAGTTATTTTGCCATTGGTGGAACACTTGCTTTTCTTCTGTAGTAAAATTTGTGTGTGAAAAATGTTTCAGTCACTCATTAAAAACAAATTATAATTGATGTTTACTTCCTAATGGAGAAGCTGAATAACCTATGGCATGAAAAACAAAATATGTTCTATCTTACTCTCTGCTAAACAATCTCACAAAAAAATTAAAGATCCTGTAAATAAAAATTTAAATATGATAAATAAGTAAGGAAATGTATTTAGGAAATGAAGGGGAAAGTGGATTAATGCCATAAGCATAGGTAAAAACCAACCCTGGCTTATTAATTATAAGATATTTCACTTAAATTATCATTCCTTTATCATGCATTTTTACTATGACTTCTTAAAAATAAGTTTTTAAAATTCTTTTGCATGAGTAGAGTCTCAAAATATTGTACAGGTTATCTCTATTGAAATAGTTCAGGATTCAGAAACTAGTGTAAATGGAGATTTAACTGCTTTCTCAAAGGAACAGTTTTGAGAACTATCCCTATGTCCGTCAGGTACTCTGTAGATAATCGATCCATATTTTGTTGACTTCTGAATGAATGACAGAGAGTTGCCTTCAAAAGAGCTATACTCTGATGGCTCCACATCTATACAAGTGTGGCTTGCACCAATGACAAAGAAAGAAAAGAATTCACCATTTCCAATCCAGGTGGGCTCAACAGGAAAGAGCAAATGAAAGTCAATCCTGGCAACCCAACCAAAACAAAGGGGGGTTTCCTTCTAAGGTGTCTCTCACCACATCAGGCACCAAGGCTGAATAATATTCTTCTGCCTGTTAGAAGAGACATACATTGATTGGCCTGACTGAGTAGTAGAAATCCCAGCTATATCTACAACATAGTATAACTCCCAGCTAGGAATGTGCTCTGGAGGCTCATTATTTAATTAAGAGTAGGAATTACAAGAGCACTAAATGCAATGAAGCAGCACAATTTGCAAGGGCTCCGAATTTATGGTTTTCATTAATTAACAAAAAGTAGTGTAGGCAAGAGAAATCAAGTGATCTGCTCAGCTATTAGAATTTTGAGAGTTAATTAATATAACAGTACAGATCATTGAGCTTAGAAATTATGAGTAACATATAGAATTTTAAAGAGTGTCATGATGTTTTATAATTACAAGATACTCCTCTGCTCCTTCAAATTGTATTCTTTTGAAGCTTGGTTCCTTAACTTGTTTCCATATATCAGATATGGCTAAATCCAAAGGAAGAGAAAACAATTTTAAAATTTGTGAATTTAATTCCACAAACTCTTCTAATAAATGACTTGCTTATTTACCTAATCAGCTGTTATGATTACAGACCATAAGTGGCTATTAATAAAATTATTTCCATTTCACAAACATATTTGAATTTGAGACATCTTAAATTTCTCACTAGGGAAAGAAAAGAAAAAAAGCACTGTTCCTATTACCACAGTTTAAAATGCAGAGGAGCAAATTCTCATTTCTCCCCTTGACTTGAAATAAACATGAGAAAAATTGGAGGCTGTGCAAATTGCCACCACTGCTATTCTATACATTCTGCACACCCTGTGCTCCTTGGGGGCTTCTGAATTTAAGAGCTCTAGAGCACTGAGAACTATTGTTCCTCTTCATCTGAGTGAAGAGCTGTGTAAATAAAAGTCAAGTTTTGCCATTTCCATGGAATGTAACTTGTTAAAAACAGACATGCATTGTAACCTGAATTGCATTTTCTATGATGTCTTTATAGATCCCTATTATATCTTGGTACATTTTAAATTACAGGGAAAAAAATCCTGTACTTACAAGTCAGGACATCAATGGTCTAAAAAATGTTTTATCTATATAAGCACAGATTTATGTATTTATTTCACAGTTATAATAATTATCATCTACCAATACCTAAAATATGCCAGATGCTTTATTACTGCTTTAAATAGATTATCTCATTGTTGCTGAAAAGAATCTTGAAAAGTAGGTTCTCATTTTATAAAAAAGGAAACTGTTATGGGCTGAATTGTGTCCCACCCCTAATTCATACATTAAAGTCCTAACCCACGATACCTTAGAATGTGACTGTATTTGGAGCTGGGACATTTAAAGGGGTAATTAAGATAAAATGAGGCCAGATAGCTGGGCCCTAATTTAATATGACCAGAATCCTTACAGGAAGAGGCAATCTGGACACAGACAGCACACAGACCAAGGGGCATCTGGGTGAGGACCCGGTGAGGGAGCGGAGCAGCCACCTGCAAGCCAAGGAGAGAAGGCTCCAAGACACCAAACCGATTAACACCTTGATATTGGACTTCTGGTCTCCAGAACTATGAGACAATCATTTTCTGTTGTATAAGCCACCCAGTCTGTGGTGTTTTGTTACAGCAGCCCTAGCAAACTGATACAAAAACAATGATGTTGATATAGTAACTCTCAATTCTGGTGGCTGAGTATTTCACTTTGCCTGGCTTACATTACTAATGTCTAAAATACCTAGGAAATAAGTGAGAAAGATGTAAACCCATTCCTCTTTCCTGAAAGAACAAGCTCTTTCTACTACTCCCATGACTTAAATAGGGGAAAAAAAAGTTGCAAGAGAAATATTCCACAAAGACAGGATATTAAGACAGATAAAAATAATTCTATTTTGAGTAAGGAATGAGTGAAGGTGGAGGACTCCACCTGTTGGGCCATTCCCTTGATACCCCCACACTGACCCTCTCTCCTGGGTGGCAGGTAAGGAGGGACCCAGTCGGTAAATCACTGCAGGACACAGTGCTGCACCCTTCAGGATGCTTACCTCATTTCTACATTTGGGCTTTCAAATATTAAAGATTTTCTACAAGTTTGTATTTTCTTCCCAACCAATATCAGTTTCAGAAGAAACTTATCAATATACCCAAGAACTTCCTAAGAGTGAGAACTGCTCAAAGTTATAATACGTTCCTGCTAAGGGGTGGGCTTCATGTTTAGGCAGACCCAGGATGATAAAGTAAGGCTGTTGAGAGCGGTAAGGTCACATCTATGCTGAGTTTAAAAACTGATTTGCAGAATTTTTCAGTGTTACAGAGCCACTTCCAAAGATGAAGAAGGATTCAACAGAAAGTATGGTTGCTTGATACTAACCAATATCGATTCCACATCTTTATGCCTTTTACTGGCAGCTAAAATTGTTTGGGAAGATATTTCCAAAAAGCTGACAAATGGCAGCAGAAAGCCCACACAATTAGAATTTTTAACAATATTATTGAGGTATAATTGATATGCAATAGAATCACACTTATTTAAAGTGTTCAATTTAAGTTTTAACATATGTATGTGCTCAAGAAACCATCATCAAAATCAACATGATGAAAATTCTTTACCCTGAAAAGCTTCCTAGTGTCCCTATGTAATGTCTCCCTCCAGCCCTGCTCCCCCATTACAAACACCCAACAGCCCCAGCAGGCAGAAACTACTTTACTTTCTATGACTAAATATTAATTTGCATTTTCTATAATTCTGTATAATAAAATCATGTAGATTGTTGTCTTTTTTGTCTGGATTTTATCATTCAGTATAATTATTTTGTGATCCATCTATATGTATAGTTCCTTCCCTCATCTTGGGGAACAGCAGTGCATTGCATGAATATATTACAGTTTATCACCTCATCTGTTGAGGATTTTTTCCAACTAGGGCTATTATAAATGAAGCTGCTGTGAGCATTAATGTACAAATTTTTGTACAAACATTTGCTTTCCTTTATCCAGAATGGCTGGGTGATGGGATAGGTGTGTGTTAAATTTTTAAGAACTTGTCAAACTGTTTACAAAGTGGTTTATGATTTTTAATTTCTATCAATAGTATATGAAAGTTCCAGTTCCTCCACATTTTTGCCAACATTGTAAGTCTTAGTAATCATAGACACTCCAGGAGGTATATAGCAGTATTTCCCTGTGATTTTAATTTGCATTTCTTGAATGATTTATGATGTTGAACATCTTTTCATGTTTATTTGCCATCTGTATGTCTTCTTTTGTGAAGTGTCTGTTTAAACCTTTTGTCAGTTTTAAAAATTGTGTTATTTTCTTATTGATTCTTGAGAGCTCTTTATGTATTCATACTACATATCCTTCATCAGATGTGCAAAAATAGTCTCTCATTCTATGACTTACACATTCACTCCCTTAACAATAAGGTCTTTCTGATAGCACAAGTTTTTAATTTTGGTGAAATCAAATTTATCAATTTGTTTTTAAGGATTGTGCTTTTGGTGTCACATCTAAGAAATCTTTACCCAACCCAAGATCACAAAGATTTTCTCTTATGCTTCTGGTAAGAAGTTTTTATAGTTTTCGTTTTATATGTAGGTCTGTAATCCATTGTGATTTTTTTTCCTTGTCTGTTCTTTTTTTGTTGCATATGGATATCCAATACTTCCAGCATCATTCATTGAGAATTAGAAAAAAAGAAAAAAAAGAAAAGAGAAGAGAAAAGAAAAAAGGAAAGGAAAGAAACAAGAAACTATCCTATATCCAATGAACAGGTTTTGTGAAAAATCAGCTGTCTATGTGCACGCCTACTTTTGAAATCTCTCTTCTGTTCCATTGATGTATTGTCCATATCAATATAACAAGTCAGTTTCATATTGTTTTGATTATTATAGATTTATAATGTCTTGATATAAGGTAATGTTAATTCAAGCAAAGCTCTTTTAGCTATTCTAAGTCCTTTACATTTCCATATGTCTTTGGAAAAAGTTACCTAAAAAAAAAAAATTCCTACGGAGATTTTGATTGGGATTGCACTGAATATATAAATCAATTTGAGGAGAACTGACTTAACAGTACCACATCTTCTAACCCATGAGTATGACATATTTCCCCCATTTGTTTAGGTCTTAAATGTCTGTCTACAGTGTCTTGCAATTTTCAGTGTATAGTTCTTTCATATCTTTTGTCAGATTAACACCAAACTATTTCATATCTTTTTCATCCTATTGAAAATGGTTTTGCTTTCTTGGGTTGCATATCATATAATTTATTGCTAGCATACCAAAATGTATTTAATTTTTTAATAGCTTTATCTGCAACCTTGCTAAACTCATTTGTTAGTTCCAGCATCTTTTTCACAGATTTTATCCAATTTTCTACCTAGATAATAAGGCCATGTGCAAATAAAGATAGTTTCACTTCTTTTCCAATTGAAACACCTTTTATTTATTTTTCTTGCCAGGTTTTACCGGCTAAAACCTCTAAGCAATGTTGAACAGAATGGTGAGAGTGAACATTCTTCCCTTGTCCATAATCTTTCCAGGAAAACATTCTGCTTTTTTCCCCATCAATTCTGATAGCTGTAGGTCTTCTGTAGATGCGATTTATCAGGGTGAAAAGGTTCTCTTCTATTTCTACTTTGTTCTCTTGTGTTGAAAGGAATATTGGATTTATCAAATGCTTTTTTATCTATTGAAATGGTCATATGTTTTCTTTTGTAGTTTGTCAATATGATGACCTATATTACAATCCTAGGATAAACTCCACTTGGTCATTATATATTATTACCTTTTTTATATATTGTTGAATTAAGTTTTCCAATACTTTTATTTCAAATTTTTATATCAGTGTTCATGAAGGATATTACTCCTTCATGTTTGTTTGTTTTTTCTTGCAATGACTTTGCTGGTTTTGGTATCATGCATAAAATTTCCTTACTGTCTTTTTGATGGGTACAGAATCTGCAGTGAAATTACCTTTCTCATTTCTGATATTCGTAATTATATCTTAACTCTTTTTCCTTATTAGTTTGGCTAGGAGGTTATCAATTATATTGATTTCCTCAAAGAACCAGTGTTCAGTTTCATTGATTTTTCTCTATTGTTTTTCTGTCTTCTATTTCATTGATTTTCTCTCTGATCTTTAGTATTTCGTTTTTCATGATTACTCTGGGTTTAATTTGTACTTCTTTTTTACTTTCTGAAACTGGAAGTTAACACTGATTAGAGGCCTTTCAACATTCCTAATACAGGTATTTAGGACTAAAGCTTCATCCCTAAGAACCGCTTTAGCAACATCCTATAATTCCTGATTATGTTATACATTCACTTGCATTCAATTCAAACTACTTTTATTTCCATTTTTGATCTTTCGATTATTAAAAAGTGTGTTACAATTGGTTTTCACAAATTTGGGGATTTCCCAAATATCTTTCTGTTACTTATTTTACATTAAATTTCCTTCTGTATTGGTATTATATGAATCTTCTTAAATCTTTAGATTTGTTTTATGGCCAAAATATGGTCTATTTTGGTCACAATTCTGAGCCACTTGAAAAGTTACTTGGTGACAGTTTGATCCTTTACGGTGTTGCTTTTATGAACTATTAGATAGGTTCAGAGCACTGCTTAGTCTGGGGTTAATTATTCCCCCACTACTGAGCATTCTATCCAATGATTGGTTAATTATGACTTTCTCAGTCTGGCTTTCAGGAACAGACATTTTATCCTGTGAGCATCATATACTGTTCCCTTTAATCTTGATATGACTCTTTTCCCCATGATCTTGGTGGTCAGTACTCTGCTTGAGTGGGGCAGGGGGGTGCTCAGATGATCCCTGACAATGTCTTGCTGTGTAGTTGTGTCTCCTTTCAAGCACTCTCTCCTGGCAACTCTAGACTGCTGAGTCCCTTGACTCTCAACTCGATCTTCTCCACTTAAGGAGTCTGACGTGTTCTGTTGGGTTCTTCATCCCTGTGCAATGGCCAGGAAACTCCCTCCAGGCTTAAACGGTAACAGCCATAGGCAACACTTCATCTGTGTTGTGTCTCTCGGATTACTGATTCTCATTGCCTGATATCCTGTGTCTTGAAAAACCACCGTTTCATATATTTTATCTATCTTGGGGGTACTCTTTCAGGCAGGACCCTAAATCCAGTTTCTGCTACCGCATCTTGACCAGAAGTGAAAGTTTCCCCCATTAAATTTTTACCCTTTGACAGAGTTATTTATAATATAGTGTTACCTATTGTTGGACACCTATGATGGGTTTTTATTTTACATTTTTTACTTTTTAAATTTTTTTTATTAAGGTATTATTGATATACACTCCTATGAAGGTTTCACATGAAAAAACAATGTGGTTACTACATTTACCCATATTATCAAGTCCCCACCCATACCCCAATGCAGTCACTGTCCATCAGTGTAGTAAGATGCGACAGATGCACTATTTGCCTTCTCTGTGCTACACTGTTTTCCCCGTGACCACCGACACCATGTATACTAAACATAATACCCCTCAATCCCCTTCTCCCTTCCTCCCCACTCGCCATCCCACACTCCACCCCTTTGGTGACCACAAGTTCTTTCTTGGAGTCTCTGAGTCTGCTGCTATTTTGTTCCTTCAGTTTTGCTTCGTTGTTATCCTCCACAAATGAGGAAATCATTTGGCACTTGTCTTTCTTTGCCTGGCTTATTTCACTGAGCATAATATCCTCCAGCTCCATCCATGTTGGTGCAAATGGTAGGATCTGTTTCCTTCTTATGGCTGAATAGTATTCCATTGTGTATATGTACCACATCTTCTTTACCCATTCATCTACTGATGGACACTTAGGTTGCTTACGTATCTTGGCTATTGTAAAAAGTGCTGTGATAACATAGGGGTGCATATGTCTTTTTGAATCTGAAAAGTTGTATTCTTTGGGTAAATTCCAAGGAGTGAGATTCCCGGGTCAAATGGTATTTGTATTTTTAGGTGTTTGAGGAACCTCCATTTTGCTTTCCACAATGGTTGAATTAGCTTACATTCCCACCAGCAGTGTAGGAGGGTTCCCCTTTCACTGCATCCTTGCCAACATTTGTTGTTCTTAGTCTTTTCGATGCTGGCCATCCTTACTGGTGTGAGGTGATATCTCATTGTGGTTTTAATTTTCCATTCCCTGGTGATTAGTGATGTGGAGCATCTTTTCATGTGTCTGTTGGCCATCTGAATTTCTTCTTTGGAGAACTGTCTCTTCATATTCTCTGCCCATTTTTTAATCGGGTTATTTGTTTGGGTGTTGAGGCATGTAAGTTCTTTATATATTTTCCATGTCAATCCCTTGTCAGATATGTCATTTACAAATATATTCTCCCATACTGTAGGATTCCTTTTTGTTCTGTTGATGATGTCCTTTGCCATACAGAAATTTTTAGTTTGATGTAGTCCCATGAGTTCATTTTTGCTTTTGTTTCCCTTGCTCAAGGGATGCGTTCAGGAAGAAGTTGCTCATACTTATATTCAGGAGATTGTTCCCTATGTTGTCTTCTAAGATATTTACAGTTTCATGACTTACATTCAGGTCTTTGAACCATTTTGAGTTTACTTTTGTTTATGGGGTTAAACAATAATCCAGTTTTATTCTCTTGCACGTAGCTGTTCAGTTTTGCCAACACCAGTTGTTGAAGAGGCTGTCATTTCCCCATTGAATGTCCATGGCTCCTTTATCATATATTAATTGACCATATATGGTTGGGTTTATATCAGGGCTCTCTAGTCTGTTCCATTGGTCTATGGGTCTGTTCTTGTGCCAGTACCAAATTGTCTTGATTACTGTGGCTTTGTAGTAGAGATTGAAGTTGGGCAGCATAATACACCCAGCTTTAGTCTTCCTTCTCAGGATTGCTTTGGCTATTCGGGGTCTTTTGTGGTTCCATATGAATTTTAGAATGATTTTCTCTAGTTTGTTGAAAAATGCTGTTGGTATTTTGATAGGAATTGCATTGAATCTGTAGATTGCTTTAGGCTGGATGGCCATTTTGATGATATTAATTCTTCCTATCCATGAGCATGGGATGTGTTTCCATTTATTGGTATCTTCTTTAATTTCTCTCATGAGTGTCTTGCAGTTTTCAGAGTATAGGTCTTTCACTTCCTTGGTTATGTTTATTCCTAAGTATTTTATTCTTTTTGATGCAACTGTGAATGGAATTGTTTTCCTGATTTCTCTCTCTGCTAGTTCATTGTTAGTGTATAGGATTGCCACTGATTTCTGGGTATTAATTTTGTATCCCCCAACTTTGCTGAATTCTGATATTAGATCTAGTAGTTTTGGGGTGGATTCTTAAGGCTTTTTTATGTACAATATCATGTGATCTCCAAACAGGGACAGTTTAACCTCTTACATGCCAATTTGGATGCCTTTTATTTCTTTGTGTTGTCTGATTGCCACGGCTAGGACCTCCAGTACTATGTTGAATAGAAGTGGGGAGAGTGGGTTCCTGATCTTAAAGGAAAAACTTTCAGCTTCTCGCTGTTAAGTATAACGTTGGCTGTGGGTTTGTCATATATAGCCTTTATTATGTTGAGGTACTTGCCCTCTATACTAATTTTGTTGAGAGTTTTTATCATGAATGGATGTTCAATTTTGTCAAATGCTTTTTCTGCATCTATGGAGATGATCATGTGGTTTTTGTCCTTCTTTTTATTGATGTGGTGTATGATGTTGATGGATTTTCAAATGTTGTACCATCCTTGCATCCGTGGAATAAATCCTATTTGATCATGATGGATGATCCTTTTGATGTATTTTTGAATTTGGTTTGCTAATATTTTGTTGAGTATTTTTGCATCTATGTTCATTAGTGATATTGGTCTGTAATTTTGTTTCTTTGTGGTGTCTTTGCCCGGTTTTGGTATTAGAGTGATGCAGGTCTCATAGAATGAGTTTGGAAGTATTCCCTCTTCTTCTACTCCTTGGAAAACTTTAAGGAGGATGGGTATTAGGTCTTCACTAAAAGTTTGATAAAATTCAGCGTTGAAGCCATCTGGTCAGGGGTTTTGTTCTTAGGTAAGTTTTTGTTTAGCAGTTCAATTTCGTTGCTGGTAATTGGTCTGTTTAGATTTTCTGTTTCTTTCTGGGTCAGCCTTGGAAGGTTGTATTTTTCTAGAAAGTTGTCCATTTCTTTTAGGTTTTCCTATTTGTTAGCATATAATTTTTCATAGTATTCTCTAATAGTTCTTTGTATTTCTGTGCTCTCTGTAGTGATTTTTCCTTTCATATTTCTGATTCTGTTTATGTAAGTAGACTCTCTTTTTTTCTTGATAAGTCTGGCTAGGGGTTTATCTATTTTGTTTATTTTCTTGAAGAACCAGCTCCTGCTTTCACTGATTCTTTCTATTATTTTATTCTTCTTGATTTTATTTATTTCTGCTCTAATCTTTATTATGTTCCTCCTTCTACTGACTTTGGGTCTCATTTGTTATTCTTTTTCTAGTTTCTTCAATTGTGAGTTTAGACTGCTCATATGGGATTGTTCTTCTTTCCTGAGGTAGGCCTGTATCGCAATATACTTTCCTCTTAGCACGGCCTTCGCCGCATCCCACAGATTTTCTGGTGTTGAATTATTGTTGTCATTTGTCTCCATATATTGCTTGATCTCTGTTTTTATTTGGTCATTGATCCACTGGTTATTTCAGAGCATGTTGTGAAGCCTCCACGTGTTTGTGGGATTTGTAATTTTTTTTGCATAATTTATTTTTAGTTTCATACCTTTGTGGCCTAAGAAACTGGTTGGTACAATTTTAGTCTTTTTGAATTTACCGAGGCTCTTTTTGTGGCCTAGTATATGATCTATTCTTGAAAATGTTTCATGTGCACTTGAGAAGAATGTGTATCCTGCTGCTTTTGGGTATAGAGTTCTGTAGATGTCTCTTAGGTCCATCTGTTCTAATGTGTTGTTCAGTGCCTCTGTCTCCTTACTTATTTTCTGTCTTGTTGTTCTGTCCTTCAGAATGAGTGGACGATTGAAGTCTCCTGGAATGAATGCATTGCATTCTATTTCTCCTTTCAACTCTGTTAGTATTTGTTTCACTTATGTAGGTGCTCCTGTGTTGGGTGCAGAGATATTTATAATGGTTATATCTTCTTGTTGGATTGACCCTTTTATGATTATATAATTTCCTTCTTTGTCTTTTGACTTTCTTTGTTTTGAAGCCTATTTTGTCTTATACAAGCAAACTCCTTATTCAAGTTGTCTTAAAAAGCAACTCTTGCTTTTTTTCTCCCCATTAGTTGCATGAAATGTCTTTTTCCATCCCTTCACTTTTAGTTATGATGGGTTTTTAATTTGGAATAGAGAAAATCAAGTAAGGTGTGATTTTAAGCTTGAGGCACTACAGTGTTAGAGAAAGCACTGTACTGAGATCGAATCAGTATTAGGTTTTGCTACTAAAATGAACACCTTAAGCAATTAACAACTTAAAATCATGCCTGTCAACTGAAAAAAAAATAACAAGGTTAAAGGTGATCTTTAATCTGTCTCCTATTAAATTCAAAAACTTTATACTTTTGGGAAGGTAAGGAATGGGAGAAAGGGATAGAAAATGTTGGACATGGAACAAAAAAAGAGATTTGGGTATCTGAAAGAATGAAGAAAAGGTGAGAAGTGGGAAAGGTGTCTAGAAAATAGCTGGGCCTTCAGGATGCACAATTATACATACTGCCTCTGTGTATTATTAAAGATCATATCCATGCTGTTTTTGCCATAGTCACAGGTTGTCAAACCAATGTTAGGACATCAGTTATGGTTGGAAGTTTGCAAATATCACCTTCCAGGGCTGTCTAATCTCTCTGACATGTTCAATCCATACCTCATTACTGAATCCCTTCCTCTTCAGCACAATGTCTCTCATCTGTTTGATCACAGAGGAAAAGCAAAAGGATTGAAAAAAAGAAAAAGAAGGCTATAATCCTACAACTTTGTATAAAGAGAAAAGAGGACTTAACAGATGGATCATTTAACTATCCATACATTCACTCTAGCCTTCTTTGTTACTGTTTATAAGGACGTGTAACATTTATGGAAATCCTCAAAAAAATAAGCCTTGTTTCTTTTTTCTGGCAAGATTCTGGATTATCAAGAGTTGATATATTTTTTTTAAAGGCAAAAAACTGTACATCTACTGAAAAATAATTGTTTAGGATATCATTCATTGTATTTTTTAATATCCCTTCCATCTAGAAAAATAAAATCATGTTAGAATTTAGAACCAGGGAAAAGTTGGTCTTTCTTATAAATGTATTTCTTTTTCATTAGATAATGTACATAACACACTGTGTTGAATGCTTTCCCTCTGTTGCTGAGAGCTCAGAACCAGTATAATAGTTAATGGAGGAAAATACATGACATGCATGCCACCCCACTTGATCCTCTTCTAGACATCATTAATCAAGCATGACAGGCTATCCCAGCTGAGCCCAGCTGGACTCACAATCTTTCTCATTATTGTATTTTAGGTAGCTATACACAATTGAGCAGAGTTTACACAAGATATGAAATAGCTTCAACCAGCCTAAGTGATAACTGTATTTGCTACCCCTCTTTTAAATGATTTCTTAATTTTTCCTTTGTGTACTGATAGATTTATTGATATATGTCTTTTATTGTAAGTATAATCAAATTACTTTTAAATTAGCAGATCCCATAGCACTCATGATGGCGAAAGGTTTTGAGTACACCTGAATGTACATGAAGGGGTCCCTGGGGTGCAGCACTTAAAACTGGTAGCAAATTCAAATAAAATGAGGTTCAAAAACTTTATACTTCTTTACACTAAAATTATGAAAATAAGCTTACATTTTAAAATATATATATAGTTGTAATTGCAACTGTAGACTAGTTCTTGTAGGAAACATGACTAGATAAGTGTGTCGGGGGTTAAAGAGTTCTGTTGGTTTTTCCAGTAAAACTGATTGTAAGACTCTACGATCTAAGTCAGAGGTACAAAAATTGTGATTTGAGGCCTGGTGCTAGTTAGGAATGAACCAATTATAGACTATTTTCCCTAGTCTATAACAAGATATGTACAAGAATTGAAAGTAGGTGTTTGGAAATTTTACAGTAGTTACCATATTTTTACCACATTTTAACAAAAGTATCAGGCCATACTGCTTGAGAAAAAGAAAAATATCCTGGTTCTTCGCCATGAGATTCATTTTGATGATCACAGCAAGATCAAGACAAGATCATATTTGCAAAAATATTTAAGGAATTCCCCAACTTTGAGAAAACTATCAAATCTGTCCATGCCTAAGATGTCTCATCTACAATTCAGTAATTTTAATAACAGCTACCTCACAGGATTATTTGGAGATGAAATAAAATAATCTCAAAGGGCAGAGCCCGCCAGTGGTCACCTGAACACGTGGCCAACCAAAATAAACACTGCGTTTCCTTGCCATCCTTGCAGCCAGATGTGGCCCAGGGACTATGCATTTAATAATAGCATATAAGCAGAGATGATATGTGTAACTTCCAGCTTGGATCCTTAAGGAAAAGAAAAACTGTGATCAGGAGAAATGCACCCAAAGAGAGATTTCTTGAATTGTCTCAATGAGGCAAGACTCTAGGGAAACGGCAACAGCATGGAAGGAGGTGGGCCTCAAGAATATGATGAGCAGCACCACTGCATCATTTCAGGCTTTTCCCATAAAGAAAAGTGAACTGCTAGCTTATCGACACTTCTCTTGTGGCCCTTTGCCACATGCAGCTGAACCAAAAGCCCAACTGAGACTATGTGTAAGTGCTTGGAATAGCACTTGGCATAAGGTGAATATTAATAATTGATACCTGTGTTATTATAAATCTTTGACATTTTCCCCAGTTTTCACTTCAGAAGCATTATCTATAATCATTTGTGATGATTTTTTTCTCTTCTTCAAATGATAAGTGGTAAACTATCTGCCAGAACCTTGTTTTGTTGATAATTTTGACAGTGGCTCAAACAGTTTGTCAGCACTGTTTCTGCGGACATCACAAAAGCCCATATATTTTGAACAATTACTATTTTCATTTAGAAACGACTCGCCTTTTACTGCTTAATATAACCACATATAAAAATGCTGACATATTGATATATACTGATCAAAAAAGATGTTGACTGGATGGGATGGAATTAGAACAGACATCTTCAGAAAGGGATGTCAGAAAGAGGACTCATTTTATAAGGAGTTGGGTCATTAATGGCCGGATCATGTCATGACTCCTGTTCTTTATTAACTGATGTTAATAAACTCATCAACTATTTGGGTATCCTGAGGTATAGTCTGTTAAGAAAAACAGGACAAATTATTGATTCTGTTTCTTTACTCAGAAGTTTTCAAAATTTTATTTAACAATGGCATATTCGAACCGAAGGTAGAGGATCTTGTATCTTGGGATTCTATCATCTAGAATCCCCATAACATAAAACTTCTCATGACAATTTTTTTCATTTTGTAGGCAGTTAAATACAAGAGCACAAATGATACATCCAAAGCTGATAGTGACATATACCAACTTAAACAGGTCCTCCTTGACAGAGAGCTAAAGAAAAATATGATAGGCTCTCAGCTTATATTTTATAAAAACATTTTCCCTCCACAGCGACTCCTTTGTTTTTCCTAGGTCATTTTTCTCTAAAGAGAAAATGAAAGTCTAGTTTACCGTATAATCCCTATGATATCTGCCTCAACAGTAGGGGCTCCTTGACATGAAAAACCACCTAAGTCTATCCCAAAATACCTTTATAAGGGTTGATATATGAGGCTGGATGGCAACAGTTCAACAGTCATCGTGTTCCTTTAAAATATAACCTAGATCATGCCAATTCTCTGCTCACATCTGTTAGTGACTTTCTACCCTACTCAGTAGAAGCTACATTCCTTATAATGACCTTACAGGCATCTATACCCAGGCCACCACCATCTCACGGATCTTATAACCTATTCATGCTTGTTCCTCTGTGCTATACATACATGCCTGTGCTTTGCTGATAGCAGACACACCCCTGTCTTTGGGCCTTGCACTGGTTGCTTCTGCTCCCTGGAATTCTCTCCCGCCACATAGCTACGTCACTTGCTCCCTTACCTTCTTAGGGTGTTATTATCAAATTCCATCTTTCAGCAATACCTTTTCTGACCACCATCATCCAAACTGCAAACTTTCACCTCTCTCCTTATTCCTGTTTCCTTGGCATATTTTATTTTCCACTCTAACACTTATTACCAACTAACATATTATACATCTTCCCAATTTAGAGTTTATTATTGGTCTCTCCATACTCTGACATGAGCTCTGCAGGATCCTGTATCACTAGCACCTAGAATAGCACCTGGCACATCAAAGATACTTCATCACACTGATTGACTGAATCATAAATAAACTGTTTTAACACCTCATAAGACTGGCAACAACACTTCTTCACCAATGCTGTTCAGTTTATGAATTAAAATAATTAGATATAAAACATGATGCCACATAACTAAGCCTTGACAGTAATTTAAAAGTAGCCTCAAAGGCAAGACAACATGGGAGACGTGAGGGACTAAATAGACAGAGAGGAAAATAACTAGTCCAACTGTAATGTTGTTTATTTCTCTCTTTTCCATTTTGATTTTATACAGCATTTTCCAAATAGAGATTTATTTAATCTCTCAGTACCTGTATTATGACAGGAAAATAAATGCAAAAGACTGAGACAAATAACAAGCAAAACCCTACCTAAATAAAGGGTACTTTAGGAAGATTAAGTATTCTTAAGAACAAATTAGAACAACTCCTCATATCTCTGATACTCCCTGTCAGGAACCTTAAATATTCAAAACAAAATCAAAGAAATGAAGGCCCACAATGTACTCCCCTCAGCTCTGAGCTTATAGAAAACTTCTTAGTAAGGAACAGATTTTTTTTTTCTTTAAGACAGTTGTTCTTCAAAGTGAGTTCTATATCATCTTGAGATATTACCAGATGATACCAAAGAAAGTGCTCTAGAGTCTAGTACTAGTTTAAATAAGATTCTTTTTGCTTTGAAATTCTTGGAGTCTTTAATATATGGTAAGAAAGCATGGACTTGCCAAAGGAGATAGCATATAGTAGGCATCACTTCCCAACCCCTTGACCATGAACATCACAACCACCATTCCATCATCACCTACAAATTTTTTCTAGAACAAATAAGGCCACAAACACTTCAGGAATTCAAGGACTCTTTGACCTGAGCCCATAGACCTAGGATCATGTATAAAAATAAAAAACTGACTTAACAAAATGAGGCTTGTTTGTTTGTCCTGGAAACCTTCAGTCTTTCTTAGAGTATGACATCTGTTTAGATACAGAGAAGAAAATAAAATATATATAGAGAGAGAAATAAAATAGCTAATGACCACAAGACAGAATGGCCAACAAGAACATCAAAGTTGCCTCACTTACTCTCTTTGAGGCACAAGGTAAAATCTAAGACACTTCAGTGGCTCCTTGGAACATCATGACATTAAAACAAAATTCAAATTATTTATACCATAGTAAAGGTTGCATTATGTTCAGAATATGCTATATAAAAAGATGTCTTCACTTCACAGGTTTTCTGTAAGGAAAGTGTCACAAACTGGGTGGCTTAAAACAACATAAATTTATTCTCCTACAGTTCTGGAGACTAGAAGCCCAAAATCAAATTGTCAGTAGGATTGGTTCCTTTTGAAGCCTCTGAGGGAGAATCTATTCCACACCTCTTAGTTTCTGGTGACTTCTGGCAATTTCTAGCATTCCTTGGCTCGTAAATCCATCACTCCAATCTCTGTCCTGTCTTTATGACATTCTCCTATCTGTGTGTCTATGTCCAAATTCCCTTCTCCTTATAAAGACATCAGTATTGGCCCACTAGAGGTCCATCATAATCCAGTGTGACCTCATCTTTACTTATTACATCTGCAAAAATCCTATTTCCAAATAAAGTCACATTCACAGGCTCTGGGTGGACATGGATTCTGGAAAAACACTATTCAACCCAGTATAGAAGGTAACATATATATCGTGCTTTTAGAACTATTTCCACTAAAATAATTATCTTTTGTAAAGTAAATATTTTATTTTGGTTAAAGAAGGAATGATTTAAAAGGCACTGGAGTTTATTTTTAAGTATTGTAATAAAGGAAATCCTTTTATAAAAAGGTGGAAAATTGTCCCTGAAATTATTCTTAGTGTTTTGATTCCCTGTAAAAATATTCTCAAAGGAGACAAATGAGTGCTAGCAAACAAGTAGCAACAGAAGAATCAGAGAAAAATATTGAAAGCAAAATACTGTTCCATCTCCATGGGTGCTCTTCTGTAAAACATTGCATTTTATATTTTATGCAATTTCTAAGATCTGGCACCTAAAGGCTCACCAACACAAAATGAAAATCTGATTTTCATCTCACAAAGAGTCAAACAGAAAATAAATGTAGTGTAACCTCTTTACTTAGCTGCTACCAACATTTTACTAGGTGATTTTACTCTGGATGTTCACATATCTCTTCATTTGTTTCTTTCCTTAAGTCATTATTAATTATACTACTGAATTTAAGGTGAAAAGAAAAATATGGGAAGACTGAGAAGCTTAGTTAACCCACATTCATCTGCTTTAACGAGGGAAATAGTTGAGTGCTGGTTTCATTTAATGATTCTGGTTAGGCTGCTCTGATGACCTTCTGATTTCAATAAATTGCCCCCCACGCACACCAAGAAAGGTCTTATTTCTTAGAAAAATATTTTTTAAAAATCAAATGAAAACCATTGGGAGAGATCTAAAGCAAAATGAAATATCTGTAATTTGGAATAAGAGAAGGATCACCTTACAATGAGTCAGAGGTTTAATCGCATTTAAATTAAAGACTGACTTCTTATTAAGACAGAATTGGGAGCTCAGGTATAATCACCCATACCCTCTGCTTCAAACCCACAGTAATAAAAGCACACACATACATATATTTATACTTTCGTGTTATATAACATATATAATATTTTAAAAGGCAAAACTAAGCTTAAGAACAAGATAAACATCTTGGAACAGATACAAATAGTAACAGTAACTTACTAGACTCCTGGATAGAAAGAAAAAATTTCAAAGTGAGGATGGAGAATAACAGGAGCCCAAAATGCTCCACTTGTGTCAAGAAGCTGGGACCAAACTTAGGCTATGAAACCAGAAATTGGGTCTAGTGTCTCTGACTTGTGAAAGTAGTCTCAACAAAATGGTGACCACTGCACAGGGCTCAGACTCTATCAAGCTTCAGTCAGGTCAGGGAGTGTAAGTCCTGACTCCTCACACTTACCCTGAGTGCACTCATTCTCTGACTCAAAAACACACCAAAACCTCTGCAGGACTGAGACCCAATATACCAATATGTGACTTAGTCTGAACTAACTCAAGTACAAGAAATCATAAAGAATCATTATCAACCAAGAACAGATGGCTACAATGGAAATGTCATAAAAGCTACAAAGAAAACTACAGCAAACCTAATGAAGGAAGTGAAAGACCTATACTCTGAAAACTACAAGACACTCATGAGAGAAATTAAAAAAGATACCAATAAATGGAAATACAACCCATGCTCATGGATAGGAAGAATTAATATTGTCAAAATGGCCATCCTGCCTAAAGCAATCTACAGATAAAATGCAATTCCTAACAAAATACAAACAGCATTTTTCAACAAACTAGAGAAAATCATTCTAAAATTCATATGGAACCACAAAAGACCCCGAATAGCCAAAGCAATCCTAAGAAGGAAGAATAAAGCTGGGAGGATTATGCTCCCCAACTTCAAGCTTTACTACAAAGCCACAGTACTCAAGATAATTTGGTACTGGCACAAGAACAGACCCATAGACCAATGGAACAGACTAGAGAACCTTGATATAAACCCAGTCATATATGGTCAATTAATATATGATAAAGGAGACATGGACATACAATGGGGAAATGACAGCCTCTTCAACAGCTGGTGTTGGCAAAACTAGACCGTTACATGCAAGAGAATGAAACTGGATTATTGTTTAACCCCATACACAAAAGTAAACTCGAAATGTATCACAGACCTGAATGTAAGTCATGAAACCATAAAACCATTAGAAGACAGCATAGGCAAAAATCTGAATATAAGCATGAGCAACTTCTTCCTGAACACATCTCCTCGAGCAACGGAAACAAAAGCAAAAATGAAGTCATGGGACTACATCAAACTAAAAAGTTTCTGTATGGCAAAGGACACCATCAACAGAACAAAAAGGCATCCTACAGTATGGGAGAATATATTTGTAAATGACATATCTGACAAGGGGTTAACATCCAAAATATATAAAGAACTTACATGCCTCTACACCCAAAAAGCAAATAACCCAATTAAAAAATGGGCAGAGAATATGAAGAGACAGTTCTCCAAAGAAGAAACTCAGATGGCCAACAGACACATGAAAAGATTCTCCACATCACTAATCAACAGCAAAATGCAAATTAAAACCACAATGAGATATCACCTCACACCAGTAAGGATGGCCACCATCCAAAAGACTAAGAACAACAAATGTTGGCGAGGATGCGGAGAAAGGGGAACCCTCCTTCACTGCTGGTGGGAATGTAAGCTAGTTCAACCATTGTGGAAAGTAATATGGAGGTTCCTCAAAAAACTAAAAATACAAATACCATTTGATGCAGGAATCCCACTCCTTGGAATTTACCCAAAGAATACAACTTCTCAGATTCAAAAAGACATATGCACCCCTATGTTTATTGTAGCACTTTTAAACAATAGCCAAGATATGGAAGCAACCTAAGTGTCCATCAGTAGATGAATGGATAAAGAAGAGGTGGTACATATACACAATGGAATACTATTCAGCCATAAGAAGGAAACAAATCCTGCCATTTGCAACAACATGGATGGAGCTTGAGGATATTATGCGCAGTGAAATAAGCCAGGTGGAGAAAGGCAAGTGCCAAATGATTTCCCTCATTTGAGGAGTATAACAACAAAGCAAAACTGAAGGAACAAAATAGTAGCAGACTCAGCAACTCCAAGAAGGAACTAGTGGTTACCAAAGGGGAGGGTGTGGGAGGGTGAGTGGGGAGGGTGGGAGAAGGGGATTGTGGGGTATTATGTTTAGTACACATGGTGTGGGGAATCATGGGGAAAACAGTGTAGCACAGAGAAGGCAAACAGTGAATGTGTGTCATCTTACTACACTGATGGACAGTGACTGAATTGGGGTATGAGTGGGGACTTGATAATATGGGTAAATGTTGTAACCACATTGTTTTTCATGTGAAACCTTCATAAGAGTGTATATCAAAAAAAAAAAAGAAAACTACAGCAACCACAATAAAAACTAAGAAGGTACTAATCCTGATCTGAACATAAAGAAATAATTGTTCCACCAAAAGATTATATTAGAGAAATAAATAAAATTATTAAAGATAATTTTATGAGATATGCAGAATAGATTGAGAAGTTCTCTACTTTATTGGTAGGACAAGTTACAGTAACAAACATCCCCCAAACCTCAGTGGCTTTAAAAGTATATTTATCATTCATTCAGGGCCTTCTTCCAAAATTGCTGAAGCAAAAGAAAAGAGACAGGAGAGTTTGACAGGGGCTTTTCCCAACCTCAGCTTGGAAATAATACACTACTGCTTACATTTTATTGGCCATAATTAGTTATGTAGTTCTGCTTAACTGCATGGAGTATAAAAGTATAGTCACCCATATTCCCTTGAAGGAATAAATATTCATATATTTGTGAGCACTAGTAATCACACTCTGCCCCTGTATATTGCTAATAGGAGTACCAGAAGTAGCAAGTTAAGAGAATAATGAACAAGCAATATTTAAAAGAAAATAATCACAATGATGCCTGAGAATTTAAGAATTGAAGGAAAAAAGTATTACCAGAAAGTGAAAACTTGGAGAAAAGAAGATAAACTAAAAATAAATTCAAATTTAAATCCATCATAAAACTTGAACAGAGATAAAAAGAAAAATTTAAATGCCTCCTAAGATAGAGGAAAAATTATCCTCAGATAAATGACAATTACACTGCCAACATATATCTCAACAGCTACCACAGCAGCCAGAATATTTCAAAATACCGAGTAACTATAGATCTAAAGTTACATACCCAGCTAAACTAACCATTAACAATAATAGTAAAATGAAGACTTTCAGACATGTAAAGGCCCGAAGAGTTTACCATCAGTGAATTCTCCCTGCGAGAATTACTAAAGGACAAACTTCAGGAAGAAGAAAGGCATAGAAAGGAGTAATGGAATGTATAAAACAGTAACAAACATAATAAGATATATTGATAGTATTAACAATGAGTGTAAAAAATAATTTGGAGGGGTTTAAAAATGCAAGTGGAACCAAAATTTCAGACATTAGACAGATAGTAGGAAAAGGATAATGGAGCTACACAGGGAGTAGAGTTCCTTGTTTGTTCTGGGGGAAGACAAAAATAGCAAATAAATATAAACTGTGCTAGAAAAAATATAAATTTAAATATGTATATTGAATTAAAGTCTTTTATGTATTAATATCCCCCAAAATCACATTTTTTAGTTTCTGTAACAACAACAAACAAAACATGGTCACAGTAATAGTTTCCTTTGTGTTTAATTAACACAATGTTTCTAAGGACTGGTTTCACTAAATGAAAAAGGTGTCTAATGTTCAGTTCTAAAAAATGAGAAGTGAAAACTTTACTCTCAGTGACAATATTCACAAAGTTAAGACATGGTCCTTAGAGTAATGATAATAGTACACTGTGAGTTCAAAGGCAGGAGACATAGTAGTCATGGGAAACAGGTAATGTAGGTGATGTCTGATTGAGACTGGAAGGGCAATGAAGGTATATGGCAGGAGGTAGGGTGAGGGCAAAGGGAGTCATTTCAGAGGGAGGAAAGGTACCAGTCAAGGCATGGATACAAGGGTGAGGCTTGCTCACTACACACATGTGGGCAATACATTGTTATAGGCTCTATATAAAGAGCTCCTCTTGGTGTTCTGGGGTGCTGCATGGCTGTAGGAGGGCAGAGGCTGGAGTGGTGGCAGCACCCAGGACAGAGACTGAGACAGCTGCTGGAGCAGAGAGGCCCAGAGGCAGAGACCGGCTTGCTGCATGCAGACTTGCTTTGAGTGGAAGGGTTTATAGTGATTGACCTGCCACCGTGGGAATAAAGTTGGGTATAAACCCTTTTAGCCTAAGAACGTTCCACTGTCATTTCTTTTACAGTCTCACTGAATCCATAGTGAACTTGCGGGGCTGAAACCCATTGGCAAGACAATGGTGGTAATAAAAACCTGACCTTATTAATTAATGCTTTTACAGTAGTCACAGGCAATGTACCCCCTAATTGTGCCCAGGGTGGACACAGTTTTTAAATTGTAGATGCTTGGTTGTGAAGAAAGTGAAGATTCCTGTGGCCAAGATTCTCACCTGGCCCTGGTTGGCTAGCTCACTACACATGTGTGGGCAATGTGTCATTATTGACTCTATATAAAGAGCCCTGCCCAGTGCTCTGGGCTATACAGTGGCACAGCTGCAAGGCTACAGGAGAGCAGAGAATGGAGACTGAGACGGCTGCGGGAGCAGAGAGGCCCAGAGGCAGAGACCAGCTTGCTACATGCAGTACTGATAAGCCCATTATTACTCCTGAAAATAAATTTTTATATAGAAGAGAGGGTGTTAAAAAGTATCAATCTGCATGGGTGTCAAATATGTTAGGTATATGTCTTGTCAATGGGTTTCAGCCCCAGGCAAGTTCACTATGGATTCAATGTGACCAAAGAAATTGACAGCAAAACTGTTCTTGGGGTGAAAGGGTTATACCCAACTTTATTTCTAGGTGGCAGGTCAGTCACTAAAATCCTGTTCACTCAGAGCGAGTTTGTACGCAGCAAGCCGGTCTCTGCCTCTGGGCTCCTCTGTCTGCACAGTCGTCCCGCACAGCCGTCCTCTGGGCCTCTCTGTACAGTCGTCCAGCACAGCCGTCCTCTGGGCCTCTCTGTACAGTTGTCCAGCACAGCCGTCCTCTGGGCCTCTGTCCTCGGCGTTGCCACCACTCCAGCCTCTGCTCTGCTCTCCTGCAGCCTTGCAGTCATACCACCGTGTCGCATCCAGAACACTGGGCAGAGCTCTTTTATACAGAGTCAACAGCCATGTATTGCCCACAGGTGTGGAGTGAGCTAATCAACCAGGGCCAGGTGAGAATCCTGGCCACAGGAACTCTCATTTTATCCACAGTATACAAGCAATGAAGGCAGGAAGTCACAGCGCTGTGCAGTGCAGCAAATTATATTTACCTCAAATAGTTTTTACAGCCAAAGCTTTGTAATTCAAAACTCTTCTTCAAAATTTCTCCATGTAAAATAAAACAAAACAAAATCATCTAAGTAAATGAAAAATGCCACATTTTTTGTAACCTTAATAAATTTATAAAGAACCATCGTTTCTCAAAACAGTGAGTAAACTGAGTTACAATGAAAATACTTTAATGAGATCCCTCAGGATTCCTCTGTAATGATAATCAAATAAGAAGTTATGTAAAGTCAGGAGCACCTGGGCCTCACCAGGAAATAGTCACAGTTGGAACCTTTCCAATTTCCCCCTTTCCTAATTTTACTACCTCATTCCAGTTCAAGCCCATGTTGCACTATTGCAATAACTAACTACCTGGCCTCTCTTCTTCCATCTCTTCATTTCCCCTACTCATCCACAACGTCAGTGTTTTCCAACACACAGGAGAGACACTCCTTCCTACAGCCTACAGACCCATGACCTCATGATGAGATCACAAAAGAATTTTATGAGCAGCCACCCACAGTGGCCCTGGGACCTATTCCCCACACCCAGTGGACAGCTAGCCACAGACCAAAGGGGCCATGCTTTCTCCTGCATTTGAGCTTCTGGCTCCCATAGCTCATCCAACAAAGAGTCCCCTTACTTTCTTACTTGCTCCTCAAGACCCATTTCATACATTTCCTTCACAAGGCTTTCCAAATATATCTAATCATGATTAACGGGTCTTCCCCCTTCATTTTCAGTCTGTTGCTTACTAGCTAGATGTGTTTGTGTTAATAAGACTCTTTGAGTCTCAGATTTGTAATCTATAAAATTGACATAATAATGATACAAATCTCACATAATCCTAAGGGTAAAATGAGATATGACAGTACTTCTCAAACTACACAAACTAATATGCCACTTTTTCTATCTCTCTGCAAGCACCTTGACTTCCCAGCCTCCAGAAAGGTGGGAAATAAACATTTTTTGTTTAAGTCAACCAATAATATTTTTTTATACCAGCCCAAAAGAACTAAGGCATTCTCTTAATTCCTACTTGCAAGAAAGTTAATGCCAGTCTCCCCCAAGCAAAGGCCTCCCTCCCTTTCATGCCTTCTCCCAGCCCTTTCCCCTACACCAGTACTAGGTGTGGCACAGGGGAGGAAATCAACTTTCTAATGAGAAATAAAATGTAATTCCACAGACTACTAGGTTTTCAAAATCTAATTACCTAATATTGCCCTAATAAAATAAAACCTACTATTTTTAAATTCAAAGCTTTTTAGCTTAACATCTTCCACTTTTTCTCTCTCTGAACCATATGCTTTAGAAACAAAGAGACCAGAACTAGGAAGCAGCTTCCTAAAATGATAAAAAATAAGCACGAGGCTGCCAATCAAAATATTACCGAATTTATCTGTTTGATTTGTCTGTGAAATACCACTAACTCTGGCTTTTCTGAACTTAACGGTTAAACCAGTACTTCTACTTCATATTTGATTCCGTCTGAGTTCTATAAACTCTCAGTACAGATTGAGAGCAAAATATGTTAGCAATAACAACCATTCATTATCATGGTAATAGAAAGTTAGAAAAAACATTCAGAAAAACTGTCTGTACCCAAAACAAAAATGAAGTACAAAGTTTGCGATTAGCAACTTGTCTCAATAGGTAACTGGGATGGTACGTGGAAGCATGTGGCATAGTGCAAGAGCTCCTCCTCCTTTGAAGTTAGACAAGCATTCAAATTTACAAATGACCACCAACTGGCTTTTTGACCTTTGTGACCTTAAGCAAGCTGATTAATTTCCCCAAATCCCAATTTCTCCTTAGCAAACCAAAAAATTGGGATAACTTCCTCAAAAACTGATGTAATCATTAAATGAGAAATATAAATTAGACATGTAGAGTTATGTCATAACACAGGAGATAAGCTCGATAAATGCTTATCATTATCAATGACCATAATTCTGACAGAGGTTGAAAAATAATGCTCTTGCTGTATGGCTTTGTGAATTCTTAAAAAAATAACTTATTTTACTTTATAACATAATTCTTTTTTAACTTTTTCAATTGAAGAATGATATTCAAACAGAAAACTGTACAAAATAATATCAACATACAGCTTGATAAATTTTAACACATCATTTAACCATTACCCAGATCAAGAAAAGAGAGTACTACGAGTATCCCAGAAGCCCCCACCATGCCCCACTTTCAGGTACTACCCCCAGGGTAACCACTAACCTAATTTCTTAGACAATGCAATAGTTTGCGTGTATTTGAACTTTATGTAAATGCAAACATACTGTACCTACTTTCTTGTATAAGTCTCTATTATTCAACATTGTATCTGAGCTTCATCTCATCATATTGTGTGTAAATGGATAAGCTTTAATTTGACATTTTCAATGACATACTCATGAAACTTAAATGTTTCAAACCATAGTTCTCTGGAAATATAAAGCTCTATGTTACTTACCCTTACCTACTTTGTTAAGAATCTAACAAATATAGTCCTCAAATTTGGGGTACATATTGGCATTTTTCAGTTTTCACATTAAGCACTACTTTAAAAATAGTCTGTGGTACCATCCCTTGCTGATTCTAATATTCACTACCATGTATACTGGGACCCATCTGAGGGAGGATGGAAGCTCATGAAACACAGGAACACCATAAGAAAATCCATATGAACAAAAACTACTGTTCAAGTACATCTGAACTCTCATGAACAATAAGATCTTTAGGTTTTGTTCTGCCAAGCATAACAAGTACTTCCAATGTCACCAGTTCCAAATCTGACTCTGACATGGGGCAAAGGAGACTGGTGACAGATGGGCAAGTTTTAGCATGCAGGTTGGACAGTCTTTGGGATGGAAGTCTTGTTATCTCTAACTTGCTGCCAAGTCCTTAATGTTGCTTTATAACAGACACCACTGGGAAACTGTAGCCTTGGCCAAAAATATAGACTTGAAAGAACCAGATTTCCTCACTGCTAGTATTTGTAACATCTCACCCACACCAGGATCTGCTGCAATAATGAAATAGTCACCAGTATGAGTCTGAATGTGAAAAAGTATTTTGACACACCAGACTGAATTTAAGACTTATGAGAGAGGCTTATTAGATATGGAATTTTCCATTCCTAAACCAATTCTTCTATAGCCTACTGAGATACAGAAAATTCATTAGTCTTTGTGCCAAGTCTTGCTCCAAATATCTTAATAGAATCAGCTTTAACAAACAGCATCAACATTTAAATTTGAATATCAAAAATACACGATTTTTAATTTGTGTATAAGTATATCTACTATCCATTATGAAAGCCATACCCATTTTGTCTTTGCCCATTGAGGGCTGCCACTTGGCCCTTGTCCCCCTGGGATCTAGTTACTCCCACTGTGTTTAGGTTTTCCAGTTGGGTGCCTGTAGTTCCAAAAATAAGGTCTAGCCTACAGAAAAGAGGGATCACAGAGATCTTTAAGGATGCTGTGGCTCCCCTCACAAATGAATTCTCATGGTATTATAAGTACTATGTCTTCTGGACCCTCCCAGTGTGGGTGAGTGTGTCCTAAATGACAAGTCGACTCTAACATCAATCTTCCTAAAGCTCTGAATTCTCTCTGCTACAGTTAATCAAGGTAGGGCGTTTCCAATTTGCTCACAGTGGGCCATCCTTTGGTCCAACCAAACTGTTAGAGACTTTTCTAAATCATCAAGCTGCGACATTAAATGCAGAGTCTCTCCTTAGTGAGCCCATATCAATAAATCTGGCCTGATCCAACTTTATGTTTCTTCTACCATTATCCCACACCCTTAGTATCCATTCTGCACATTTCCAAGAGTTCTGCAGGTATAATTCAGAAAACTCAAGTAGTTCTTCTAGAGTATAGTGCACCTCGTCATACATCACACTCTCTACCTCATTTTTAGGAGCCTCATTTTTAGGAGAGGTAGGGGTGGGCCATTACAGCTTCCTTAGACAAGAGAGGGTTAATCCCGTTAGTCAAGACAGAGAAATCTCTAACTCTGGGAGTGGGGAAGCAAACACCACTGGGGGTTAGGAAGCCATTTCCACAGGCAAAGAAGACGCATCAAAATTTAGGGTTCAATGGCCGTAGCTTAATAAGTGTCCTTCCATATATGCTCATTCCAACTTACAGGATCATGTCCTTTTCTGTAAATGGACTCACTTTAAGAGTAGACACCCCATGAGGATGGGAGTTCAACCTGTGCTATAATTTAGCAAACCATAGGATGAGGTTCTGGGTTTGATCTTCAGCAATTTCAGCCCTGCAGCAACAGGACTTAAGGTTATCCTTCAAGGTATACACTGAAGCTCTTAGGTCATTTATGCAGCCAGTGCTTGGGCTGGGAATTTGAATCCCTAAGTTCATCCTTCTCTTCTACAGCTTTGTCTAGAGATATTAAGAGCAACCATCCAATGTCATTATATTCCTTGGTTTTCCAAAAAATGTTCAGAAGTATTATATACAAAATCACTTGATTCCTTTCTTCTTTTTTTTTATTAAGGTATCACTGATATACAATCTTATGAAGGTTTCACATGAGCAACACTGTGGTTACTACATTATCCCTTATTATCAAGTCCCCACCACATACCTCATTACAGTCACTATCCAACAGCATAGTAAGGTGCTTTAGAGTCACTGTCTTCTCTGTGCTATACTGCCTTCCCCGTGACCCCACCATATTATGTGTGCTAATCATAATACCCCTTAACCCCCTTCTCCCTCCCTTCCCACCTGCCCTCCCCAGCTCCTTTCCCTTTGGAAACCAGTTCATTCTTGGGCTCTGTGATCCTGCTGCTGTTTTGTTCCTTCTGTTTTTGCTTTGTTGTTATACTCCACAAATGAGTGAAATTACTTGGTACTTGTCTTTCTCTGCCTGGCCTATTTCACATAGCATAAAACACTCTACCTCCATCCATATTGTTGCAAATGATAGGATTTGTTTTCTTCTTATTACAGAATAATATTACATTGTGTATATGTACCACATCTTCTTTATCCACTCATCTACTGATGGACACTTAGGTTCCTTCCATGTCTTGGCTATTGTAAATAGTGCTGTGATAAACATAGGGTGCATATGTCTTTTGAATCTGGGATTCTGTTTTCTTTGTGTAAATTCCTAGGAGTGGAATTCCTGGGTCAAATGGCATTTCTCTTTTTAGATTTTTGAGGAACCTCCATATTGCTTTCCACAATGGTTGAACTAATTTACATTCCCACCAGCAATGTAGGAGGGTTCCCCTTTCTCTGCATCCTCACCAGAATTTGTTGTTCCTTGTCTTTTGGGGGTTGGCCATCCTAACTGGTGTGAGGTGATATCTCATTGTGGTTTTAATTTGCATTTCCCTGATGATTAGTGATGTGGAGCATCTCTTCATTAATGTATTGGCCATCTGAATTTCTTTGGAGAAGTGTATGTTCAGATCTTAATCCATTTTTTAATTGGGTTATTTGCTTTTTGGGTCTTGAGGCATGTGAGCTCTTTCTATATTTTGGATGTTAACCCCTTATCAGATATCTCATTTACAAATATATTCTCCCACACTGTAGTGTGCCTTTTTTTTTCTACTGATGGTGTCCTTTGCTGTACAGAAGCTTTTTAGTTTGATGTAGTCCCCTTTCTTCATTTCTGCTTTTGTTTCCCTTGCCCAAGGATATGCGTTTAAGAAAAAGTTGCTCATGTTTATATTCAAGAGAATGTTTTCTTCTAGTTTTATGGTTTCATGACTTACATTCATTTCTAGTTCACTTTTCTGTATGGAGTTAGACAGTAATCCAGTTTCATCCTCTTACATAAAGCTGTCCAGCTTTGCCAACACCACTTGTTGAAGAGGCTGTCATTTCTCCATTGTATATCCATGGTTCCTTTATCATATATTAATTGGCCATATATGTGTGAGTTTATATCTGAACTCTCTATTCTATTCCATTGATCTATGGGTCTTTTCTTGTGCCAGTACCAAATTGTCTTGATTATTGTGGCTTTATAGTAGAGCTTGAAGTTGGGGAGCATAATCCCCCCAGCTTTATTCTTCTTTCAAAGCATTGTTTGGGTATTCAGGGTCTTTTGTGGTTCCATAGGAATTTTAGAACTATTTGCTTTAGTTCATTGAAGAATGCTGTCAGTATTTTGATAAGGATTGCATTGCATCTGTAGATTACTTTAGGCAAGATGGCCATTTTGACAATATTAATTCTTCCTGCCCATGAGCATGGGATATATATCCATTTATTGGTGTATTCCTTAATTTCTCTCAAGAGTGTCTTGTAGTTTTCAGGATATAGGTCTTTCACTTCCTTTGTTAGATTTATTCCTAGGTATTTTATTCTTTTTGATGCAATTGTGAATGGAATTGTTTTCCTGATTTCCTTTCTGCTGGATTATGGTTAGTATATAGGAATGCAAAAGATTTCTGTGTATTAATTTTGTATTCTGTAACATTGCTGAATTCAGCTATTAGTTCTAGGAGTTTTGGAGTGTATTCTTTAGGGTTTTTTATGTACAATATCATGTCATCTGCAAACAGTGGCAGTTTAACTTCTTCCTTGCTGATCTAGATGCCTTTTATTTTTTTGTGTTCTCTGATTGCTGTGGCTAGGAACTACAGTTCTGTGTTGAATAGAAGTGGGGAGAGTGGGCAGCTCTGTCTTGTTCCCGATCTTAGAGGAAAAGCTTTCAGCTTTTCACTGTTAAGTATGATGTTGGCTGTGGGTTTGTCATATATGGCGTTTATTATTTTGAGGTACTTGCCCTCTATACCCATTTTGTTGAGAATTTTTGTCATGAATGGATGTTGAATTTTGTTGAATGTTTTTTCAGCATCTATTGAGGCGATCATGTAATTTTTGTCCTTCTTTTTGTTGATGTAGTGGATGATGATGATGGATTTTTAAATATTGTACCATCCTTAAATCCCTGGAATAAATCACATTTGATCATGATGTATGATCTTTTTGATGTATTTTTGAATTTTGTTTGCTGGTATTTTGTTGAGTATTTTTGCATCTATGTTTATCAGGGATATTGGTCTGTAATTTTCTTTTTTTGTGGTGTCTTTGCCTGGTTTTGGTATTAGACTGATGTTGGCCTCGTAGAATGAGTTTGGAGTATTCCGTCCTCTTCTAATTTTTGGAAAACTTTAATGAGGATGGGTATTAGGTCTTCACTAAATGAATGATAAAATTCAGCAGTGAAACCATCTAGTCCAGGCATTTTGTTCTTAGGTAGGTTTTTGATTACCAATTCAATTTCTTTGCTGGTAATTGGTTTATTCAGATTTTCTGTTTCTTCCTGAGTCAGCCTTGGAAGGTTGTATTTTTATAGAAAGTTGTCCATTTCTTCTAGGTTATTTAGTTTGTTACCATATAATTTTTCATAGTATTCTCTAATTGTTCTTTGTATTTCTGTGGTGTCCATAGTGACTTTTCCTTTCTCATTTCTGATTTGTGTTTATGTGTATAGACTCTCTTTTTTTCTGGAGAAGTCCAGCAAGGAGTTTATATGTTTTGTTTATTTTCTCAAAGAACAAGCTCTTGTTTTCATTAATATTTCTATAGTTTAATTTTTCTCAGTTTTATTTATTTCTCCTCTGATCTTTATTATGTCCATCCTACTGACTTTGGACCTCACTTCTTCTTTTTCCAGTTTCATTAATTGTGAATTTAGACTATTGATTTGGAATTGTTCTTCTTTTTTGAGATACCTGAATTGTTATACTTTCCTCTTAGAGCTGCTTTCACTGTGTCCCACAGAAGTTTGGGCATTGAGCTGTTGTTTTCATTTGCCTCCATATATTCCTTGAACTCTGTTTTAATTTGGTGATTGATCCACTGATTATTTAGGAGCAAGTTGTTAAGCCTCCATGCATTTTTGGGTCTTTTTGTTTTCTTTACATAATTTATTTCTAGTTTCACACCTTTGTGATCTGAGAAGTTGGTTGGTACTATTTCAATCTTTTTGAATTTACTGAGGCTCTTTTTGTGGCCTAGCATGTGATATATTCTGCAAAATGTTCCATGTGCACTTGAGAAGAATGTAGAATGTATATCCTGTTGATTTTTGGTGGAGTGTTCTGTAAATGTCTACTAGGTCCATCTTTTCTAGTGTGTTGTTCAGTGCCTCTGTCTCCTTACTTATTTTCTGTCTTGTTGATCTGTCCTTTGGCGTGAGTGGTGTGTTGAAGTCTCCTAAAATGAAAGTACTTCATTCTATTTCCTCCTTTAATTCTGTTAGTATTTGTTGTATGTATTTGGGTGCTCCTATGTTGGGTACATAGATATTTATAATGGTTACATCCTCTTGTTGGACTGACCCCTTTATCATTATGTAATATCCTTCTTTGTCTCTTGTTACTTTCTTTATGTTGAAGTCTATTTTGTCTGATACAATACTGCAGCTCCTGCTTTTTTCTCCCTATTGTTTGCATGAAATATCTTTTTCCATCCCTTCACTTTTAGTCTGTGTATATCTTTGGGTTTGAAGTGAGTCTCTTGTAGTCAGCATATAGATGGGTCTTTCTTTTTTATCCATTCTGTGACCCTATGTCTTTTGATTGGTGCATTCAGTCCTTTTACATTTAGGGTGATTATCGACAGATATGTACGTATTGTCATTGCAGGCTTTGGATTCATGGTTATCAAAGGTTCAAGGGTGGCTTCTTTACTATGTAATGGTCTAACTTAACTCACTTATTATGCTATTATAAACACAATCTAAAGATTCTTTTCTTTTTCTCCCTTCCTTTTTTCCTCCTCCAGTCTCTGTACGTTAGTCGTCTTGCTCTGTACTCTTTGTGTATCACTTGACTGATTTTGTGGGTAGCTGATATAATTTTGCATTTGGTTAGTATTTAATTGGTCTGCTTCCTTTACTGTAGTTTTATTTTCTCTGGTGACAGCTATTTAGCCTTAGAAGTACTTCCATATAGAGAATTCCCTTTAAAGTACACTGGAGAGATGGTTTTGGGGAGGTCCCTCAACTTTTGCTTATCTGGAAATTGTTCAATCCCTTCAAAATTAAATGATAATCTTGCTGGGTAGAGTATTCTTGTTCAAGGCCCTTCTGTTTCACTGCATTGAATGTATCATGCCACTCCCTTCTGGCTTGTAAGATTTCTGGTCAGAAGTCTGATGATAACCTGATGGGTTTTCCTTTGTAGGTGACCTTTTTTCTCTCTCTGGCTACTTTTAATACTCTGGCCTTGCCCTTGTTCTTTGCCATTTTAATTATTATATGTCTTGGTGTTGACTTCCTTTGGTCCCTTGTGTTGAGAGATCTGTGCACTTCCACAGCCTAAGAGACTATCTCCACCCACAGACTGGGGAACTCTTCAGCAATTATTTCTTCAAAGACACTTTCTATCCCTTTTTCTCTTTTCTTCTGGTACCCCTATAATGCAAATAGTTTTCCATTTGTATTGGTCACACATTTCTCTTAACAGTCTTTCATTCCTAGAGATCCATTTTTTTCTTTATGCCTCAGCTTCTGTTCTCTAATTTCTACTCCATTTACCATCTCCTCTACCTCATCTAATCTGCTTTTAAATCCCTCCATTGTATGTTTCTTTTCAGCTACCATATTTCACAACATGTCTATCTCCCTTTTGAATTCGTCCCTTAGCTCGAATATTTTTCTGTAGCTCCATTAGCATGCTTATGATTTTTATTTAGAATTCTTTTTCAGGAAGAATGGTGATTTCATTTTCACTGATCCCTCTTTCTGGTGTTTGAGGGATTTGGGATTGAACAAGGTTCTTCTGCCTTTTCATAATCCTATTGGATAATGAGAAATATTAGGTTTGTGTAGGTGGTGCCCTCTTCTACCAAGAAGCTCTGCTCTTTGGAGCTGCCCAGCACCTGAAGCAATAGCAGTGGTTGCAGGCGAGTGGTGCTGGTGCCTGCTCTATGCAGAGAGCTCTGTCCTGCTTCCCAGTCACAGTGCCTGCCTCCACTGTCAGGGCAGTGAATTGTGTGCAGGGGGCAGCCTCCGTGTTAAGCCCCTAAGCTGCCATAGGTGGACCTGCCCTCCTGCTGGCTTGCAACAATGGCAGGGGTTGCAGGCAAGCTGCACCAGTACCTGCCGGGACAACAGAGCTCTTTCCTGCTTACTGACTGCAGTTGCTTGCCTCTGCTGTCAGGGCCAGTTAGCCGCACACTCAGGGGGCAGCCTCTGCATTAAGCCCCTAAGATGCTGTAGGTGGGGCTGCCCTGCAGCTAGCATGGAGCGATGGCAGGTTTGCACGCAGGTGCCAGCCAAGAGAAAGGAGTGCCAGGCTGCTTATTGCCGTGGGGAGCTTTGGGGCAGCATTGCCAGCCACAGGGATGGAGCGCTTGTTGCTCCTGAAATTTCCCAACCTGCTGGGCTGAGTGTGCCAGGATGATTTGTCAACCTGCTCCTTTTCCTGAGCAGCCAGCTCTGTGTAATCCTTGTCCCTTTAGCAGCCATCTAACTGTTGGAAATTCTTTCAAAGTGCCCACCTTTCTTTTGTCCCAGAGCAGTCAGTTGTGGGAACCTGTTCTCCACAAGTGGCTGGAATTTCAAGTATCTCCCTTTCTTCCACCTGACTTTGCTTTCCAACGCCTATAATCTCCAGAGTACCATGCAATGTGGATTTGTGCTCCTGGAGTAGGTCTCCAGGGCTGGGTATCTAGCAGTCCTGGGCTTCTACTCCCTCCCTGCTCTATTTTTCTTCCTCCCGCCACTGAGCTGGGGTGGGTAGAGGGCTCAGGTCGTAGCTTTGTTACTTTACCCTTTTCCATGAGATGTTCTCTTTTCCCAGATGAAGGCTGGCTGGTGCAATCTTATTTTTGGTTACTCTTTTAGGATTAGTTGTATTTGCTGTATTTTTGTATTATAAGTGATTTGCAGAGGAAATTTCTGCCTTACTTCTCACACTGCCATCTTTTTTCTCCTGCCGACTCCTTGCTTCTCATAAGTGGTTGATTGATTTAATATATATTTTAAGATATGTATATTTTATGTATTTCCATAAACAGTTCATACCATGGAGTATCTATGCTTTCTTTACTACTGACAATAGAGATGTTAGCATCTTTAAGTCAGTCGGATTGAAGAGCCAATTCCAAAAATACAAGACCAACTCATTAAACTCATCCTTAAAATTCTGTCCTCTAGAACCAATCTTGGTACTTGAATCTGTATTATGGTTTTCCAGAGTAAAACAACCAATAGGAGATGATAGATAGATAGATAGATAGATAGATAGATAGATAAATAGATAGATAGATAGACAGATAGATATACTTAGATATGTACATAGATTGAAGAAGAAATTAATTATAGGAACTGGCTTATGTGATGATGGAGGCCAAGAAGTCCCACTATCTGCTGTCTGCAAGCTGGTGGTACAAATCAGTCCAAGGCCCAAGAACCAGAGAAGGTAAGGGTGTAAGTCCCAATACAAGTCCAAAGGCCCAAGAATGAGGAAGGGGTTGGCAAAGATGTAAATTCCAGTCTGAGTCTGAAGGCCCAAGAATGAGGCACCAATGTCTTCCAAGGACAGGAGAAGGTAGATGTCCCAGCTCACATCAAAAGCAAATGCACCCTCTGTCATCTCCTTTTCCGTTCAGGCACTCAATGTACTGCATGATGCTCACCTGCACAGGTGCAGAAGATCTTTATTCAGTTTAGCAATTCTAAAGCTAATCTTTTCCAAAAGCATTCTCAAAGACACACATAGTAGTAAAGTTTTATTAACTATGAAAAATACAATACTGGTATCATATGAATAGCTCACTAGCTGTCATACCAGTATTTTATAGATAGTTCACATTTCAGAGGACCCTAGAATTACCTCCACCACCCCAGATGCTCCCTGAATCCCTGAGGCCAACTGAGAGAATGATTCTTTGAAATGTCCCTTGAATCTGCTTCAATCCTATTCCACACTGTGAAGATAGTTCAAAAGGTCCCTAAAGTTAACTCCAAGTTCAGTGGCACCGGCCAGTAAAAGCTGCCGCATGATGCTGGTAGCTCCCAGCATCTCTGGAGATGGCTGGAATGACATGAATCCACTACCTGCTAGAATAATCTAATTATGCCTAAAGATTTCCACTGAAAAGGCTCTACTCCAGATCCCTGTCACTTTCCCTGTGGGTGAAGTCAGCTATCCAGTGACTTTCAAACACTGTGCAGCTGGCTTTGTAACACATGAAGAAGTTGCTGAAATGTCAATCCTAAGGGACAAGTGTTCATGTCACTGAAGCAATACGCTATAACCTCTGTACTTCCTGAATCTTTCAGACATAAGCCAAAATCAAAGAATGCCATAATGAAATTATTCTTTCTACCCAAGAGCTATTTCTTAAAAGAAAAATATGTATGTTAAGAGAGTTACGGGGACGAATTTGCACTATAGTAGCTCCTGCAAAGCCTGTATATGAATTAAAATCCTTAGATTTCTAAAGCCTGGAAATCTGGTAACAGAGCATATGTATAGTCATTTAAATAGTGGGAAAAAAGTTAAAGTGTGACATTTCTTTTAACCCACAATTTTACAGCTGGAAGAAATCTTTTCCACTCTTACATGGCATAATGTGACAATCCAAGCAACCAAGCTTAAGGTCTATAAATTTGCCACTTTTCTTCTACTACCAAATTCCAAGATTTATTAAACATCTCTTTTCATACTACTCTGGGCTTTATGAGCAAACCAGATTTGACCTTTAAAATGGTAGAAGCATCTGGATTATTTCAATTGATTTTCCTACTGGCAGTTTCTTTAGTTCTTTATTATATTTTTACTTTCTATATAAACTCCACATGCAAAATATGAGCAGGAATGTCTGAAGGATTCTTGCATTACTAATTTTTAATACTTTAAGATATGTTTAATTTAAAACACCTGGCCCATAATAACTGCTGAATTGCTATACTAGATTTCAAAATACTTCTTTATACCCAGCTGCTAAATTGACTTCACTAGTCCTGATTTCAATTCATATTCCTCAATTTCTATCCCTCTCAGAAGTGCTCTTTCATACCTCAGCAGCTGTTCTAAGAGCATAACTCCATTTTGGTCTCATCTCAGATCATTAAGATCAAAGATATATAAAAGGAAGCATGACTCTGGCCCAATGTTATAACTCTTAATGATACACATTCAGGGTCTTTTATCTCAAGATCTCAAAGAGAATCTTCTTAATATGGTTCCATAATCATAACAGGCCTAGTGGAATGCAAAAGGGCTGCAGGGCACTATTGAATAGTCCAGCTCAGAGTTATAAGGCCATCATTGACTCTGGATAAATGGGATAACACTATAACTTTGGGGGAGAAGCACCCCCTCTAAAGAGTTACATTTACTGGATACAAAAAACTGGTCTGTAATCCCAGATCTTCTATTTTCACCTAGTCTTACATTTTCTAAAAAAAAGGAAAACTAATGCTAACTGCTCCACTTAGTACTTGGTATTCTTGATAAGGATAAGTAAAAAACATGATTGTATCATGTTTTGTGAAGTCATCATAATGCAACATGTCCATGAATTTTTGTCATTGTAAGAAACAGAAGATTATAGAATTATGCAAAAATACCAAAAAGTAGGCAAATCTGGATTCTGGTCCCTTATTCAAACATTTACCAATGTTGACTCAAGACTTTTTTTCCTAGTGTATAAAGGACAAGATGATCTTGAGGAGTCTTTTCGTTCATTCATCATCAATCATTCGTTCATCCGTTCAGCAAACATGTGGTAAAGCTATTGTGTTCAGTGTCATGCTGAGCAATGAAGATGCCAGATAAAAGCGGGTTCCACTGTACCATATTCCTCTGCCACCAGAGAATCTCAAAGTGCTACTCTTGACAAGAGGCTGACTAGAATAGACAGAAAATACATGTATTTTGTTATCATCACCAAGTTCATTAACTTCTCCTTATAAAATGAGGACAAATACATTTTATCTAACTTGGGAATATTTACAAATACTTATCCAGATAGGTAAATTTACTGTTATAAGGCCTAAATAATAATGACTAGTACTTGTTTTGATTTTATTATATTCTGAACACATCTATTTAAGCACTTTACATGCATACCTCATTTAATCTTCATAACACTTTTTATAAAGTATGTAGTATTTTCATCTCCATTTTATGGATTACTCCACAGAGATAAATTCAAGGAAAAATGATAGCTTACCCAACTGATAAAGATTTGTACCTAGACCTGTTTGACTCTGAAGCCTAGTTTAATTTACATATAAAATAATTTCAAACTGCCTGCATTTCTCAGCAAAGCTTGCTTCAATATTTGCACATAAGCATATATTCAAAAGCATAGATTTAGAAGCACAGAACTTCAGAAATAGAAGAGAGTTTAGGAGTCATATGGTCTGACTTATTCATTATAGTTAAAATGTAGGTCTTGAAATTAAAGGAAAAATACATATTGAATGACAAGCTGAAAGAAGGAAAAAAGCTGAGAAGGGAAAAGGAAGTGAAGAATCTTTGTATTCCTAATTTAAGTTAGTCCTTGACAACTAGGGAAAACTCTATGTGTTTGGTAAACTGGATTACATTATGTGTTACAGATTTTTTTCAACTAGAGTTTCTCAAAGGCCAAGAGAGAGGCTTGGGATACTTTTATTTGTTTAAATTCTACAATATACTAAAAGTGAAGAAATGACAAAACTATGATATATTTTAAACGATGAATCCTGGTGGCTGATCTTTGTAATTATTCCTATAACTTAATTTGGATATAAAGCCTAAAGTATGGGGTCTAGCCGGTGTGAGACAATATTATGATATATCTCATGTAAGCCTTACAATAATCCTATTGTCTTGATAATCCATTATTCTTAATTATAGAGCAACAAAGAATTTAGGTAACTCATATGCTGACACATTTAACAGTGATGTTAACACTTTATAATCTAACCCTATTGACTTTTGAAAGTCCAAAAGAGTGTTTATGTAAGATTTTTTAATTAACAAACACCAAAACATACTAATTTCAGAGACATTAAATCATTAAATTGCCATTATATAGTAAACCAATAAAAGTTAAAGTTAAAACCAAAATTTTCTCCCCTGGAGAATTCTTAATTCACTGATTCAAAAAAACACATTTAGAGATGTTGTAAGAACTTACTTTTAAAATACACTTAATAGAAAAAGTACTAAACTATGTGGATGCTTAGATATTCCTCATATGTTGATTACCCAGATGCATGTTAGATTTTGCAAGAATGAGATTTGATATTATCTTATTATGCAAAACCATGGAAAACGTTTAATTAAAACTTAATTAAACTCTCCATGATGCTTCAACCCTATGGAGTCCATTTCTCAACAGCAAGCAGCAAAGAAAGCCTTTAGGACAAACTGTTTTTGAAAAATAGCATACAGGAACTCACGTTTTTCAGCACCTATACCTTTGTAACAGATCTTGCTCTTACAATTTTTTCTTTTGCATCAGCCTTCAGAGTGACAGATTTATACTAAAACTGGAGATCATCAGTTATAAATAAATACATAGGTTTATATCAGTTACTAACACTTCATTTTTTCTAGTGTTTTTACATATAATTTCAAAATATTAGAATATTCAAATAATAGTATGTCTGCCACATAGTCGGTTCCTATTAGATATTTACTTAATGAAATAAGTCAATATTAGATACATACACATTAAAAAGACTAATACAATTTTTTCTTAAAATACTTATGGCAAAATATGTAAATTATTAGTTGCCACTATGAGTGAATAATCTTGGTTATATAGAAATACTTTTTATAATGGGATATTATGATCTGCATGGAGAAAATACTCAAATGCAGCCTTAATCTCTAACTTCAAAGAAGACAGTCCATTCTTCCCACATAGTTTTAAGTTACACCATAAAACAAGAGATCATAGCAAATGATCTCACTCCATAATGAAAAGAATGAACTGCCAATCCATGCGGCATCATGGATGAACTGCAGCAAACAGCATGCTGAGGGAAAGAAGCCAGGCACATTAAAGCGCATACTCAATGATGCCATTTATATGACGTTCCAGAACAGGCATAACTAAGCTACAGAGGAAGCTATCACAACAGTGGTTGCCTCGGTCGTGGCGGTACCTCAGTTCCGAGAATGATGGAAAGGAGCGGCACCCTGAGGTGCTGAGACTGGTCTCTATTTTGATAGAGTGGGCTACCCTGGTGTGTGCAATTTTTAACCATACACTTGTGATCTGTCCATCTTACTGTGTGGAAATTATATTACAAGTTTCAAAAAGCAAATAAGTATATGTACCAGACATAATTCATCCTAAGGGGATTAGTCATCCAACTTTGATGTTGCTGTGGTTCAGAGATGTTGGTACTTCTCTTCTGGAATTGCACTCAGAGGCTACAACACAATTTCTTTGATATCAATGGCAGCAAATCTCCTAAGGATGAAATTAACTTTCTGAAATATCCAGCATCATTCAGGGTCAAGTCTGTTCATTAGAAGCGATTAAGCTGGAAAAGAACATTTTGCTTGTATGTTGGAGTACTGACTAATTTAATGAACTTGATTTTTTTTTTCACAAACATACACATATATGGCTACTCAGAACAAACTGGTGTGATAAATCAGTTTAAGCATTCCAAACACTTTTTGGCTAAATGTGGAATAAATGTCAAGGCCTCCCTAATTCACTACTTTAAAGGAAGCAGTTTTAATCACATGTGGAAGGGATGATAGAGTATATATTCTGATAAGTTAATTATACTGTTTTGTAATACACTATACTAGAAAAGAAATCTTTCATATTTCTCCTTCATTTTATAGTGTCTGAAAGACACAGATATTCTTAGATGAAATTTAACTTGCAACTATGCTCAATTTAATCCCTACTGACAAAGGAGAGATATTTTATCTTTAATGCATCCTATTTACCTTGTAATATGTATAACACAGTGATCACACTTGCCCTCCTGTTACTCCTCCCCAATAAGACTGTAACAGGATAGAATGAATCTTTAACTTTCATAGAGGACAGTAGTCTCTACTATCATGCCTTATTTTATTCCACTGTGGGATGGAGAGCATAGATTCTCATAATATGTAACCCATGTTAAGAAATTAAAGGAAGCAACTGCCGAAATGATCATAGCACAACCCGAAAAAAGAATCGGGTCTTTAAACTTAAACAGGTTATACATGATAGTAAATTCTTTACCTCAGTAGATCTATGAAACCTAAATTTAAGCTCTTATGATCAACTATTTTTTTTGGCCAAAGAAAGCATCCCTAATTGAAAAAGTTAACTGTATGGAATAAGCAATATATTTTAAGTCCTAGTTCTCTATCAGGTGCAGTGAAACCCAAGACAGGGTTCTAATTTCTCCATCTTAAATATGAAAGGTTTGAACTAGACATCCTTCAAAATCCCTGCAAATGGTGTCATAATATTTTTCTATGACTCTATTTTATTTAAGTGAGATAGTAACCCAAAACCAGTTATAGTGGCTGCAATTACTGTCTTAAGTTAGATACACAAAATGTGACCAAGTAAGTAAATGAAATGTAAATACATAATCTGGATCTTCCCCTTCACATCAGTTTTCTGCACAAATAAGACAATGGGTAAATATATCCTGGGTATTTCAAAAGAACTTAAGGATAATTCTGCTAAGTGAGATACTATATCATAGTCACTTAAAATGTATGTTGCACTTCACAATCATTAAATACACTACTAATTTTACTAGATCTTAATCAACTACGTTCCCTGGGACACAGGACATTACAGAAATTAGTAAAATGGTTTTTTAAAACATCTTTGCCTAAAAGCACTGAGTACTGATGTAAAGATTAGAATTCTGAATTGTTGGTCTGCTTCTTTCCAGTCCTGTTCCGATTTTATTTTCTAAGATAGTTCTGTTTCCCAGGTTGTTCATCTCCCAGTGCCTACAGATTATTCTGTTCATATTTCTACAGAAAGCCATCTCAGAAAGATGAAAATATATACTACTTTTAAAACCTTTCAGGGAGAGTTCGCAAACTGCCTTAATAATTCATTCTAAAATGTAACCACTCTCATTGTGAGGAAATTATCTTTTATGTCAAACATAAATTATGTCACCCAACAGTCTCCTCTTGGTGGAGTTAAACAATTCCAGACCACTTTTCCTCTGGGTCTTTTTTCTAATATCTCCTATAATAGCATCCTATTTTAACCTTTGTGATTACTCTTGAAAAATTTTTACACCCCTCTTAAGATCAGACTCCATATACTACTGAGTACCTAGCCCAGGGGTTGACAAACTACAGCCAACAGGCCAAATCTGCCTGTTTTTGTAAATAAGGTTTCACTGGAACATAGCCATGATCATTCATTTATGTGTTTATAAATTATCTAAGGTGGCTTATGAGCTAACCACAGAGACTTATGGCCTAAAAAGACAACAATTTTTACTCTCTGGTCCTTTACAGAAAAACTTGTGGATCCATGACCTAGTCAATGAAATTATTTAAAAACCACAGTTATTTCAGGTTTCACCTTATCTGTGAACAAACAGGGCCTGAGCAGTTTTATCATGCCCTTTCCAACTTTTTCAGACCCTCTCTCTCTACTCTAGGATCTGTTAGGCCTGCTGCAACATTAGCGGATGGCAAATGGTTAAGTGTGTCATTCAAGATGTGCAATACAAGTTGGTGATCAGCTTCCAGTAGCCACTCCAAGTACTGGAAACCCTTTTGAATAAAAATGTTAAATCTTTCTTCATAATCAGGGCATACACAGGAACACAGAGCGCTTCAGAATTCTCTTAGTAAAGGCACACTGAGGAATACCTTTCTGACATTGTGTCACCTCCTTATAACCTTTTCTCCTTCCCCAGCTGAAAAATACAATGTATCTACCTGAGGACACCATATAAAATGCTTCTAGGGGCAGGAAAGCCACAGGGATGAGTGGAGCAGACTAGTCTGACACTGTAGACTGTACAGAACCCGAGTTCACACATCTGTCGAAGCGTGTTAGCACTGATCTGCTCCAAGTGACTGTTGGGCAGTAATTGGGCCCAGAGTAGATTGTCTTCAGGTTTTTCAAGGGAAACTGAAATTCAAGATTCAAATTTCTTAATAGACTGTAAGAACCAACCTGTAATGGTAAAAAACCTCAACTGCGTCCAACTGTATCAAAAAAATCTTTAACATATACTTACTGATTGAGATAACATCTATTGAGGAGACTTGACCTTAATTAAAACTCTGATTTTAGAAAAGAAGAAATTGAAGCCTAGAAAGATTAAATTGACTATAATGTGACTAAGATCACATTGACTATAGCTAGTCTAAGGCTGTAATTCTAGCTTAGTGTTACCTTCAACATATCACTCCACAAATGCTTCTTAATTTAGAGGGATTCAAGGAACCCACTGAGAATCTGATAAAAACTATGGACCCTATGAGAAAAAAATACACATAGATGTAAACTCACAAAAAAAAAAGGCTTATAAACTTAAATGATTTCATATGCTCATGAAGCTTATCTTGCATATCCTTAGGGAGACATGGCTACCAGGCTTAGTATTTTTCAAGTCTCCAATATGAAGTATTCATAATCTTCCAATTACATCATATAAGAAATAATCAAAAGCCTTAAAATATTCTAAATAAGTTTCATTTACTGCTTCCATCCATTTATGTGACCGCAATGTCACTTCATTAAACAAGGGTAAATTTTTCAGCTGGAACAAGTTCAAAAACTCCTAACAGTGGTTATATAACATTTTTGTTTATTTAAAATGATCAGAACTTTTATTCATATGAGTTATAATCTCTTTGAGAATAAATCATGTGACTTCAACAAGTCTAAAAGACATGGAGGAAATCTCTCTCTCTTGGAACAATGATTTGCACTTGTTTTCAAAAGTGTCTTGCTGACCAGGTCCTTCTGGGCAAGTGAGCACCTCTGTCTTGCTTTCAGAGCACCCTGGATACTGACCTTACTGTCTTGCTCTGGGATATTTTGTTTTTGTATCTCTAACTATATTGTGAGCCTTTTAAAAACGGACAATAACTTATTAAGCTCTGGCACCATGTCTGCCACATAAGAAGCACTCTGTTAATGTGGAGTGAGTTGACACTGCCCCCCCAAGAGATGTTACCAGGTCTGGGTTAAGTCTAGGGCTCCCTTGAAAATATTGCATCAAGATATAATCAAGTTAAGAGTAGTATTTTGGTATTTGGTATTTGCCTCCTTTATGACTTTTTCTTTCTTATACAGCAAATAAGAGGTGAATGATGATTAATTTTGAAAACATTTCTGTATGTCAGGAGTGTAGAGAATTAGCACAGAGAGATTACAAACCACTTCCAAAGGGGTACGTGGCAGGACAGATATTAATTATGGAAGAAAATACCTATTGTCATTCATCTAGCCCAAAGTTTCCCAACTTCCACGAGGATGGCAAATGGACAGGTAATGTATAAACCACTTAGACTGTTATTTCAGACAAGGACCCACCCACTTGTGCTCTCACTCCAAGTTCTGTGAATTATCTTACATTATATAACATAAGGAATATATATATACATATATATATATACTGCATTTATATATGCAATTATTAAAATACAGTTATTAAAAAAGGAGAAAATCAAATAAAATACAGATACAATTAGAAAAATACACATGGTACCCTCAGTGTGCGAATAATATAATAAGTTTTATATTTTCCTGAATCGGCTTCTTAGAAAAGTTTATTTTGAAGGGCAATTTTACAAGAGGTTAAGGCTGAGAACTTTAGAGGAACCAGTTCATGAATCCTTGGCAAACTCACCACAGCTATTATTAAGCATCAATATTATACAAGGCATTATGTCATGGGGAGTACAAACACGGGTCTTCCTACCTAAGGAGGCAGAGAAGTACAGAAACCCACCAGAGTCACATTAAAAGGTTAACATTGAGCAAATCTGCAATAATTTGAGCATCAAAATAAGTAATGAGAGTAAAGGATTATAACACACTGAATAAGCACCCATTAGTCCACCCTGATACAAAAAAGCCAACAATTAATAAATAAAGAAATTTCTTCCCTACAGTAGAAATACAACTAATGAATGTAGAAGGAATAATTAAATTAGAAAAATCCATATTTGGCAAGATTTATCAGTAGACACTAAAATGAATAGGTCAAAGTTTGAAAAGCAAGAGATTATTTCTATTACCTCACAATATTTCCAAACTAAATACTTTCTAATTACAGAAGAAAAAAACAGTAATTTTAGAGTGGTGAAACTTGACAGATATCACCATGAGCAAGTGGTCAAAGTTAACATTATCAGGAACAGGAATTGACCTCAAGTGCCTCCTGAGATGATGCACTGAAAATACATCATGTTTGTTATTCTCTTCCCAAAAGCACATAACTAAAATCTCTTCATAAGGAATTCTATCAGCTGAACTCAAAATGAGAGACACTCCACAAAATAATCTCCTGTATTATTTAAATATATCAATATCTTGAAATACAAAAAAATAAAACATTTTCTTTCCAGATTAATGAGGGAGTTTTCCATAATACAAAGACCAAAGAGATATGACAACAGACTATAACACAGGATCTAGATTTCCTTTTGCTATAAAGGACACTTGGCCAACTGGCGAAATCTGAACAAGGTCTATGGATTATAGTATTCTATCCATGTTAATTTCCTGATTTTGATAATTATCCTATGGTTATATAAAAGAATATTTTTACCTTAAGAAATACCCAGTGAAGCGTTTAGGGACATCAGGACTGCAACTAACTAAATAGTTAAGATACTAAATAAAATATATGAAGATATACACATGTATGTATATGCATATATCTGCCATAGTTTTAATCAATGGCTCCATTGGATCCTAACCTAATTTGAAGTAAGAAAAAACAAAGACTTTTTTTGTTCCCCCTGCCTCCTTTTTGTTCATAATTTAGGAGCAGTGGGCAAGGAAAACTTAGAGCAGTTCAAGTATAATTCAAAATAACAATTCTTGGTCTACAGCACTACAGATAATCCTGCGTTGCTCAGACAGTAAATTTGATTTGTATCAAACCTTCTTCATTTTCCAATCTAACGCATAACTCCTTTCCACACACACACACACAAAGTATAACCTATATGGATAGATATAGATAGATAGATATTTTTTAACAATTTACAAAGTGAAGAATCCTTACCCCTCATAGTACCAATTACTTGAAAAAAGGCAAAGCAATATAGTATAAAACGACAAAATTCCATGTACTGGTCATTTTGAAAGCATCCAACCTACTCCCCATCCCCCACTCCCCCTGAAAACCTTAATTTCTCTTTGGATGAAATTGTCCATGTGGCAGCCTTGGCATAGGACTTACTTGCACTGTGGCCTCCCACTAGGGAGCAGAAGATGACAGAGTTTTCCATTACCACTCCCTGGCAGCCTATCAAGCAGTTGCTTGTGGCAGCTTGAATCATGAGAAAAGAAGAACTTTTGGAGGCCAGATTCCTGCAGCAGAGATGGACATGCACAGACCAGACTTCTGCTCTTGACTGTAGTTCTTGCTTCCCCCAAAGCTCCCTGGTTTCTGTGAATTTTCCCTCCCAGACTCCCCACCTTCCCATCAACTTTTGTGCCTCCCTTCTCCCCCACTAGCCTTCCAGCAAAATCCTTTTGGGCTTAAAATAACCAGCCAGTTTCTGTTGCTTGAAACCAATAGTCCTAACTGACAAAACATTATTAGAATTTCTAAAATCTCAACTTAAAGTAAGTTACTGTTATTTCTACGAATAGGAATCCAGTAAGGGTCTGTTTACATGTGAGTAAATCTCTTTGGGGCTCTTGCAAATGTGGAGAGAAGATTGGCTTCACATTTGGGCATGGCCTCTCTGGCTATTTAGAGATAGGCTTCCATACAGATTAATTCCTGTAAGAGGCAATTAAACCTAAATTCTTTTGATGTGCTGTAAATTGAGATAAAGATGAAAAACTACCTGACTCTCACTAAATTTGCTACAACATTTTAATTGAACATGTGGCTGTTTACAGAGACTGTCCATCTGGTAAAGGCTCTCTTTACCTGGAAAGTGCAATCACTGTTGGCAACCCACATACTATCTCTAAAATACCATGCTCCCTTCAAAAATAAGATTTCTTCCTCTAGGGGCTGTTTTTCTGCCACTAGGAAAAGTTTTTGCTATCACAAGGTAAGTGGATTTCATCCTTAAAACTTTTTCATTAATGAAAAAATGAAAAAGTAATTGAAAATGCTGCTAATTAAAAGGAAAGCTTATCATTTGCCCTTTAGCTACAATAATATCAAAGCACATTCAATGGTAATGAAGTGCAGTAATAACTAGTCTGTTGTGATGGTAAAACAGGAATATCACATCAGTGGTACAAATTTTCTAAAACTGTGATCGGCTCCAAGGGCATTTATTTTACATAAGTCACACAAGCCCTTGTTCATGTTCAGATGTGCAAATGTAGCTGTATCTGCAACTTTGATCCAAATTTATTTTAGTTATAAATCTTTCCAGGGTACTCTTCCATGATAATTATGTTGCAAGAAAAACTGTTCTCCATACTCTTCTATACATTTAAAAAGTCCACAATTTTTCAAAAGCATTTACACTGCAGTGACTTTCCTTTCCACAATGCTAATCCGAGCAAGTCAACCCCCATGTAATCTTTTAATGATTCACCACTGCCCACAAGGTAATTTCAGGCACCTTGACATGATATGCAAATTCCCCTGATAATCTGTTTTCTGTTAACCATCCAATGTTCTCCTACAATTTCCTTTCCTACATTCGTGCAGCCCTTCTCCTCTAAATCTTCACACACTGCTCTCTCACTTCTCGGTGACGTTGCAAACTCTTCCTGCTCTCTGAATGCCTCTTGCTTCCCCTCTATCTGTTCAAAGTCTACACATGAGCCAAGACCTAATTCTCATGTCAAATGGTCCCAGGAGCACAGAAGAGAATCAAATTAAATGATGGAAGTGAAAATGTATCCACAGTAAGCAGTAAATAAATGAGAGTGCTTATTATTTCACATATGCTATGTGCCAAGCACTGTTTCAGGCTGAGAATATAACATTGAACAAAATCAGCAAAAATCCTTGCCTTTGTAAAGCTGGCATTCTAGTAAAAGATGACAGGAAATATAAAATAAGTAATTGTATAATCTGCTAATCAGTCATAAGTGCCAGAGAGAAAAAGCTAAGCAGGCAAGGAGAATGGAGAGTGCCAGGGAAACAGTTGTAAGTTTAAAGATAGTCAAGACACCCTCATAGGAAGGAGACATTAGACGGAGGCAGCCCATCACACAGGTATCTAGGAGAAGACAGTAAGAGCAACAAGAGGTAAAGCAGGAACCAGTGCAAACCCTTGAGGCAGGAACATGCACTGATGTATATGAGGAACAGCAGGAAGCCAGGGTGGTTGAAAGGAGAGAGGGAAGAGATGTCACAGGGGATGGTTCAGAGACAGAACTTTGACAGGAACAGATCCCACCATTCTTATATGCCATGGGGCAGCGGGGAGCCACTGCAGTATTTGGTCAAAGGAGTAGCATGCTCTAGCTATGCTTCCACCAGGGTCACTCTGGCTGCACTGAAGGAAGAGGAAGGAGAGCACAGGTGAGAGCAAGGAACCAGTTCGGAGGCCACGATGATCAAAGCAGATGATGATGATGGTTTGAGCGAGGGTAGTAGCAGTGGAGGGGGTGACAAGCGATAGGTTCTGGATATAATATAAAGAAAATTGAAAGGTTTTTTTTGAAAGATCAGGCAGGGAAGGTAAAAAAAGAGAGAAGTCAAGGATGACATCCAGATGGTTGGCCTGAACAACTGGAAGTTGTTACCATCAAGGAGAAGGGGAATAAGAGGAAGATGAGGAGCTTAGCTTGGATATGTCCAGTCCTCTAAAAAACAGGGATGGGAGAATGGTCATTGAAGGCGATTTCAGTTTCAAAACATTCAAGCTTGAGAAAAAGCTAACTCCCATGCACTCCTAATCATCAAAGAACTTCTCACATGTGTACCATCATCCCCACACTGTTAAGAGAAGGCAAACTTTATACAGTTGGAAATAATTCAAGAAAAATATTAAGAGCTAGTTAGTGCTGCATAAGCACCATGTTGGATATGAAAACATACAAGCCAAGCAAGTGTTAGGGATGTCTGGGAAGTGAAGATACAACTACAAACCTTTTCAGTTAGCTCCTCCACTTATACATATTTGAAAAGTAGAATTTATGATTTTAAAAAATCTTTAAGAGTCCAGTAGAAAACACCATTCAAATCTGTTCACAAAAGCTTTCTGGATAATTCTAACAATAATGTCTAGTAATGAGATGCCAATATAGCAAAGAAGGGAGCGCAGAGACCCTTTTCTAGAATACACTGTAGCTTAGGTGAGGAATAAATATTAGAATTCAGATATATAAATGCCTGTGCCACACATTTTCTAGTGGCACAGTTTTCTGCTCCACCAGGTGATTTAAACCTGGATTCAAGATGGACTCCTTGGACAACCTCGGTCTTCTTGTATGACATCAACAAAGCTGCCCTCACCTGAGAGCCAGGCCTTATTATACTTATTTGAAAAGCCTTCTTCCATGTCTCAAAATGGCAAGTTACTATAAATATGTTTTCTGCTTTTTTCAGACTTTCAAATTTTTAGAGTTTATTTTCAAGCCCCTAAGTATATTTTGTTCCTAGACTTAAAATTAAAAAATAGTTAGATATAAGGACTTTGGAGAGTATAAATTAAAACTGCCCGCCAATTCACGCACAGTGCCTTACCTTTTAAATGCTGTCAGTCCAGGAAATCATTAAAGGGTGGAAACTGACTATATCAGTAACCATCATTTTTTATTATAGTTTGACCTTTTAAATAAGTTTTGAATTTCAATGGATCTTAGCATGTAGATTAAATCATATGTATACTGACTTCTCCTTTATTATTTCCATTTTCATAACATTTTACCATCAAATTTCAGAGTCTGTGGCTTATTTGGACGAAATATTAGCTAAGTGCATAAAAATATTCTGACTTCTATCCACTCTAAATATGGACACAAATGTGCTGTTTCAAGTGAAGTTAACTGTTGCCACTTCCTCCTCTTATCAACCAACACACACACACACACACACAAGCATATACACCTCTCTGCAGGTTGAATAGATCAAGAAGTACATAGGCAAGGCTACCACAACCAATAAAAAATTAAAGTACGTGCCCCCCAGGACTGAAAGCAGAATTAAAGCTAGAAAACATCATTATGAATTCAAGGGGTAAAGCACAAAGCCAGGTATGAGGTGGGTTCTTTTTTATTATAAAATGGCATTTCCTATAACCTCTGGACCATGAATCTACATGTCTGATATAGATAATTTCTTCAGAAATTAAGAACCACCAATTTGTGTGAGATAGCAGTAAATTGGGGTCAAAAATTAAGTTTCTGTTTGTTTCTGAACTAGTTTTGCAATGTTACGATTATATTTTCATGCATTGGCCCATAGTTGGGTATCAATAGGGTTTTTTGACAATTATGTGTAAAGGCTGCAAAAGCAGCACCCACAGTCTGACTGATGAATACTGTCTTTTCAAACTCTGCAAGCTTTCCTAAGCTTGGACACAGCACAAGATTACTGTGAAGGAAAACAGAGTCAGGTCAGCAACCCTGAATATAAGAGCTCCCCTGCAATATATTTGAAATAGTGAGAAAAGCAATTGCCCATGAATTCTCAGTGAACCAAAAGCAATTAGATTTACCAAAAAAGGAAACTGTTAGAAATAAGTTTTCCATAAAAAAAAAATAAAGCACAGACACTGTTCCCATTATTGAAGTACATCAGAACTGATAGTGTTTGTATCAGAATATTCCAAACTTGTTAAAAATAATCGGCATCATTTTCATTCAAGGTGACTAAGAAAGTTGGTATTTTCAACTTTGTTGATACTGTGGCTGGGGCCTGTAAGAATGCATTTAAGAGGTGAAATCAAAGTCTGTCAGACAAGGTAGGGTTTAAATCTCTCAACAAAATGAAATCTAATACTGTTCCTTTAATGCAAGCTGGGAAACAGAGTGTGAGTAACAGTTTAATCAACCCCCAACAGCTAAATGGATAGATGAGAGTAGACAGGAGAAGCAGAGCTGCCAGGCACAGAGAAGAGCAGGAAGAAAAAAACTTGAGTAATATCTTGTTTTAGAGGATGCTTTTCTTCTAGGCTTGCAAAACACTTCAAATCCCTTCTCTAATTAAGCCCTATCACATTATATGTAGGTAGGGTTGGCTGGGGCAAGAGGGGTCATTTCCTATTATATATAAGAAAACGGGAAGAGTAAATCTCAGTGTTCATGGTCATGCAGGTGAGAAAGCCAGAAACAGAAATCAGATTTCTGGATTCTACCTTCTGCACTCAAATGTCATCAGATCTATGAGCTTCTACCTTCTCCTTTAGGTAGCTTTTGAGATAATCAGGGATTAAAAATATAACCGAAACAAAATCATCCACATGGGGCTTAGGAAGTCTTTTTCTTTTGAATCATACTTTTAAAAACAGGCAAATCTTTTAAATTATTCTTTTGACTTATTAGTCAATAAATGCAGGACAAATTCCCTCAACATTTGTGAACCTCAATCTGGTAACTCTAAGCTACATGCAAAGGGAGATGTGATTCAGTCAGCTAATGTTATCACACTTCTAAAAAATGTATTTATTGAATCACACAAAGAAATTAAGAAAATGATTACCAATTATCTTGGCAAGGATTCCCTAATTAATTGCCAGCACTAATACCATGTTATCTTCTCCATTATTAAAACAATGCAACTTCTATTAGAAACTATCATTAAAGATTCATTCATTCCTCATTGTATCCCGCTGTTTCATATCTTATGTAGCTAAAGGGCTGCTTCCTAGGGTAAGAGGTACTGCTGTGCAGAAGCAACACCAACTATAGAATCTGTGTTGAGACATTGTGCTTCTGAATGCTCCACCTGGAGTACCATGAGGACATTTCTAAGCAAAGCAAACAGAGCGAATGTATAGAGGTCTAGTGTGTGTATGCATGTGTGTGTCTGTCTGTTGGTGTCAGTGTTAAGCACTTAAACTCCAAGATGTTCAATTTTTTAAATTAAAAAAATTTTTTAAACTCTAAGATGTTAACATTTCCTGCAAATATTCCATTCGCTTGGGAATACTGAGCTCAAGACCTGCCCTTCCTGCAGAAGAGTAACCTGACAACACAAAGGGCTTGTTAGAATGAGACACTCATTATACCTTCCAAAAGTAATTTGCCTATATTCCTCTCCTAGAATTACAGCAGTGGTTCTCAAAGAGGGGCAGCTGTGCTCCCCAGAATGCCAAATATTTTGGCAATATTTGGAGACCTTTTTAGTCTTCACAACTGAGGGAGGGAATTACTGGCCTTTAGGGCATAGAATTGAAGAATGCTGCTCACCAACATATACTGCACAAGACAGCCCTCCACAACCAAGCATTATCTGCCCTCAAAATGTCAAGAGCACCACTGGTGAGAAGCCCTGAAATAAAGGGGAAATACTGGATCTCTGTTACCAGTAGCCACTGTTGTTCTTAGCCAGCTCAGTCACAGCTGTGACAGAACTTCAGTTAGTATTTAGGTAATGCTACTCAGATAATTAGAACCTAGGGATTCCTTTCTACAATTCTCCCCATTAATGAGTCAAGAAGGAATGGAGTAATTAGCTAACTAAGGATTTCTATAATCGCCACTTAATGCCCCGCCCTCAACTTCTTCCCCAACACACCTCTAATGCTAAGAATGGCTAACATTTTATTACATTCAAAAGAAGGAGATGCTGGGTCTGTGACATATTTGAATCAAAGCCAAGGAGACAAAACCAAACCTCAGTCTGCAACCTCCCTTGGGAAATCTTTGTTCATTTAAATACTTGTTCAGTCAGCTGTCTGCCTGAATGACAAGGTTTTTATCTCTAATATGAGTGGCTTTGAAGGCTACTTGCATTATCCATTCCTCACAATTGCTGCTGAAACCACAACATTGCAGGCTGATAATTAAATCCAGCTGCCTCTACTATAAATTCAATCATATCAACGTTAGCAGCAATCTTAGTGGTTGTTGGTGGGTTTCTTTTTCCATTTCTAGACAACATAATTAACTTCACTAGCCTTCTTATATTACACAAAACTCAGAGCTAAAAAATCCTATGAATTAAACTACTATAAACACTATCTGTGCAAAGGAATTCAGGTGACCATCAGGATACTAAATCAGTGCCAATACATTGTTTATCTGTGACCTAATACATATTGTTATGTATATTCAACCTATAGATGTAGTTTCAGATTTCACTTACAAAATTTCATATTAACCAACAATTTACTACTCATGAAAAATTAACTCCAGGTCTTATAAACAAGGCATAGTTCATAATGCAAAAGAGCCAACCTGTCAAACATTGAAATGTACTGCTAAAACAGTATCAAAGTGCTTTCATATTATTTGAACTAACAATGCAAAAGTAATATGTTCTAATTGAGTTTAATCTCTCACAGTTCAAATATTTCAAAACCATCTAAATTTTAAATCATGATGGCACCTTAAGAGTACTTAGCCTCAAATGCACTTTAATATATGCCATTTAATTAATTTTTGACATTATTAGCAAGGAGGAAAATTTTTCTATACTAACATGTTTACTTGCACAAGTGCAACAGTTGCTTTATTTTTACAGACCGAATGTTTTTAATAAATAATTACTGTAATCTTGTTAAAAGTATGGTTTATTCAATAATTAATGACTGCATTACTTTGTTATTGCTGGTGGTGTAACAAGTTAACACAAGCTTAGTGGTTTAAAAACAGATTTATCATCTTATAGTTCTATAGGTCAGAAATCCTCCATGGGTCTCACTGGACTAAAACCAAGTTGTTGGAAGGACAGGTTCCTTCTGGAGATTGTTAAAGAGAATTTGTTCCTTTGCTTTTTCCAACTTTTACAGGCCAACTGCATTCCTTGGTTAGTAGCCCTCTTCCCCTGTCTTCAAAGATAGCAGCACAGCATCCTTGTATCGTTCTCTCAGAACACAACTGGGAGAAAAGTCCTTTACTTTTAAAGATTCATGTGATTAGGTGACACCACCTAGATCATCCAGGATGATCTCCCTACCTCAAAGCCTTTACTTTCATCACAGCTGCAGAGTCCCTATGCCATGGAAGATTCTGGGGATTAGGATACAGACATCTTTGAGAAGCCATATTCTATCTACCACAGTGACCGTTTACTGAATTTTTACATCAAACAAATTATCAAAATCAAAGGTACATGCTCCTGGATATAAGAATATTTATTTTTAAGAACTCAATATCCATGGGCAGGAAGGGAGGGATAAGAGGGAAAAAGGGGCATTACGATTAGCAGATGTAATGTTGGGGGGGCACGGGGAGGGCAGTACAACTCAGAGAAGACAAGTAGTGATTCTATAGCATCTCACTACGCTGATGGACAGTGACTGTAATGGGGTTGGTGTGGGGGACCTAGTTTAATAATCGATGCACATGTAATTGTAAATTAATGATAATAAATATTTATTAAAAAAAAAAAAAAAAAAAAAAAAAAAAAGAACTCAATATCCTTTCTTGTTTTAATCATGTATTAGGAAAGAAACAAAAGTATCTTTCCTAGGAAACATCGGCAATGATATTTAAAGTTCTAACAGCATAATTGAAAATAATATCACAGAAGAAAGTGACAGAGAGAAACTGTAATGGACATCAGTTTGATCTGGAATCCTACAGGATTGTGTCTGCTTCACATTCCTCTGCCTTCATAAATACTCTGAGTCCTAAGGATTTAGTGGGATTAACAGAATGTTGCAAATTTCAGAATGCTTGATGACAAACTTCACATCCAATAATCATTCTCTTACTTATTTGAAGGTATCCTATGACTCTATAAGATCATTTTCATACTTCCTTACCCCGTGAAACAATAAGGTTTGTTAGTATGTATACACCATCAATGTAGGCTGGAATGATGCTTTCTTTAGGTGCCATTTGGTGGAAGGGGCCTATGTCTGGTCTGTCTACTCTGGACACAGGACCCTTAACAATGAGTATCAGCTTTTGATCCACCAGTTAAGATATTTCTATAAGGTCAAGAACAGACTGACTGAAAAATGAGAAAATCAGCAGGAGGCAAAGTATTACCACCAGTTTACTCTAATTAAGAAGTAAGCAAATATAAACCCCACGTGGCTCATTCATCCAACAAGTATTCACTGAGTGCTTCCTATGTATGTGGTACTATTCTAGGCACTGGGATATAAGCAGTGAACAAACAGACAAAAATTCTATCCTGAAAGAAGTTTCCATTCTGGTGGGGTAAAATACAGTCAATAAACAAGATACAGAGCATATCAGACAATGTTAGGTGCTAAGAAGAATACTAAAGTTGAGCAGGGGAAGGAAGTGTGAGCAGTAGCAAGGAAGAGAGATGGGAGGTTTAGACAGAAAGACAAGGGCAAGCCTCAGAGGAAGCGACTGTGTTCAGGGTGGTCTGACAACTCACCTCATTAAGCAGGACTAGCTCAGGGAAACATTTCTACCCAGAATCTGTCTGATTCCTATTCTTCTGTTGACATTTTGGTCAGATGTCACCTGCTGGTAATCTTCTGAATCCCATATTGGAACAAGTCCCCTATTCATTGTGGCTTGTTCATGTCAGGGTAATGTGTATCACCAATTCCTGAGACTGCTTCCTCCATACTAATAGTTTTTCAAAACTTAAATTTTAAAGTCCACTCTGTCTCAATAACTTTGGGTATTTCTATATCTATTCATCAAAACTTGGCTATATACAAGAGTAGGCATTTTAGGAGGCATAACTCTCCTCCACTGTATGCACTTCAAAACACCAACAGTCTTTTAAATTTCCTTTCTTGGCAATGGGGGAGTTATGTTTTAACAGCATCGTGCATGGCACATTCACTCTAAATCATAAGAAGAGCCACAGTTTCTGAGTGGTAGTACATGATGCATAGTTGGCCTTCTGCAAATACTTGTTGAATATGTGACCTCTCATATATCAGGTATCTTGCATACAGCATAACCATTATTTCAACCCTACAAGGTGGGACTTACAGTCCCCATTTTACGTGTGACAAAACAGGCTGAGAAAAGTTATATCATCTTCCTAAAGTTACACAGATGATAACATAAAGGCTGAAGCTCTGCCAAACTTCAAATCCTCTTCCCCAAGAGGGTACATCTGGGACTGGTGGCTTTATCCATCCCCCGCCCCTGTTCTCCCCACTCCCATCAGAGGATTATCACAGTACTCTTACTCGGTCACAGGGTAGTTGTGGGATAAATCATGCCCTCCTGCGTTCCTGGGTATTTTGTGTGTGTGTGATCTGATAATCTACACTGCATTTGCATGTTAGAATGGTCTACATTAAGATAAAAAGTAAATTAAGTATTATATGAAATTCTTTGAGAATGAACCATTCTAAGTAAAATTTTTAAAAGATTTCTAAATAGCTCAGCTCTAAATTTGCACACCCCAAATAGTTTTTTAATAGAGATGCTTCTAAAATATACCATGAATCATGCCTGTTATATATAAGCCACTGATTGATCAGTAGGTACTATCATCATCACTACTTGGTGAATAATTAATGACCCAGTGATGATCCTATGTTCAGATGCGCTTGTAGATGCACACATAGTTTGTCCTATGAGGATAATCAGGCCTAGAAAAAGTCCAGCCAATCAGGTGACTTGTCCCTTTCACAGAAAAGCAAACGAAGAATGTACCTGCCTGCCAGACGCTGTAGCACAGCAACCTTTCTGCCAGCAGTGACGATGGTGACGATGATAATGAAAGTGAAGGTAAAGGCAGCATTTATGGGGTGCTTACGACATGCCAGGAACAGTATCAAGTAATTTATATAGACTTTCTCATTTAATCATTCAATAATCCCACCAGGATTAAGATAAGTAAGAACTGTTTCCTTTTTTTCCATTTTAAAGATAAAGAAACTAAGATACAGAAAGATGAAATAAACAGGGCTTTAAACAATGCCTGGCAAATATTAAGAGCTGAATAAATGAGTTATTAGTGTCTAATCTGCACTAATGAAGAGGAAAACACTGTCATTTAAAAAACTCATGCAATAATAATATAGGGATAGTTTTTCCCACCACATTCAACAACTGGGAAATTCCAGGAGAACAGAATGAAATCAGAGCAAATCTTTACTGGGATGCCAGGAAGCTTTGAGATAGAGTCAAGAAGCCTGAGATCAAGTCTCAGCTCTGTTACTAACTGGAATCATAGTAGACATTCAGATGTGCCAGAAGGTGCTGAGATTTTCCAAGGGTTTGCCCTGGTATCTTGAGGCACATATGCCTATCTGGATACTAGTAAATGACTTACAAGATTAAATAAATCAGCATGTGTCTCTGTTGATAAGTCTGTTCAAAGCTTTTTGTAATACCATGCCTGTTGTTCAGAACAGTTAATGAAGTACATAGTCTAGATCATTTCATTTTGGTGCTGAAACTTTTACTCAACTATTTATAAAAACTTTTGGTTACATAATTTTCTGAGTTATTATACAGAGTGCAAAGAAGACAGGGTCACAAAGAAAACCATGAACTTTTCTGTGTCAAATGCATACTGTGTAGAAAGCAAAGACACATAAGACATGACCTCAGTCTTAAAGAGTTTATATGTACTTGGAAGGACAAGACACAGACCTCAAATATACTACTGATCACGGAAGAAGTGCCAAATAAGTGACAAACATGAAAATGCTATAGCATTTGAGAGGACAGAAAAATAATAGTGAATTGTTGACATCAGAGTGGATTTCTCTGAGGATTAAATTAGGACTAAGTTTGGAAAGCTCACAAGTTGTAAACTTGAACTCATTCTCTAATCCCAAAAAGCAATTTCCTTTCAATGTGGTGACTCCTGTTGATAATGACTTTGTGGAATTCTGTATTCACAAAGATTCAGCCAAATGTGTACTCAATGGGAAAGAATTCTGTAATTGGTATTTACAGCTACTATAGAGAAAGGCTGCAGGAATGGAATCCAGCTCTACCCTTTTGACCAACTCTTCTTCCTTCCCACACTTCTGCTCCCTACGCCTATCCCTCCTTTGGAGCCACTATCTACTGACCTATTTCTTCCCTCTCTCCTTCCTCTTTTCTCATTTCTCTCATTCTCAGTTCTTCCAGCAAATCAACAAAGCTATCTTTCTTTTTTTTTTTTTTTTAGTGAGCCAAATGAACACTGTGTTCCATTTGATCCTGGAGCTTTTGATGTTTTCAGCTGTCTTTAACAACCCCAGTTCCTGACTTCTGGTTTTGCAGTTTGAGAACCCAAATGTTTATCATTGTGATCACTAGCACATCAACTACTTAGGTTTATTTAGGACACATCCACAAAAAGATGAGAGGAGCAAGAAGTTTGCTGGTTTGGACACAGCAAACCACCCGCACTAACGCCCATCTCTCTCAGATTCATAGAATCCAGACTGTGAAAGCAGGAAGAGACCTTAGACATCAAGTTTAATTTCTCCCTTGTACAAAGGAGGATGATAATGCCTAGAAAATGAAGTCATTATCCCAAGGAAAACACAAAGATTTTTATAACAGAAACAAGGATAGAGGCTAGAACTTCTAAACCCATGCCCTTTAGAATTCATTGTTCTAGTTGCCTGCCCCTCTCCCAAACAAAGCAAGATAAAACAAAACATTGTCTACAGGAAGATATGTCACTGCGCTGGTCTTCCAGTCTGCATTCCTTTTGCCCTTTCATGCACTCAGCTCAACAGCATCTAGTAGCCTCTTGAAACGCATTTGTATATTTATTAGAGTTCACCTCTGAATGCCTCCTAAATCTCTTAATACATTTTCATCTCAGCATTACATGTTAAATGTTGCTTACATCTTTGCTTCTCAACACCTGATACGAATCAGATTATACCAATGGTCAAAGAAATCTTCACTAGAGCCTGTACTGTCTGCCACAATGCAGTAGAGAATGCCAAATTTCTGAGGCCCATAAAACTGAGGCATTAATGTTTCATACATAAATGATGGCTAGTGCTTTCACTAATTCATATTAATGCTTCGAAGCAGTGTTTGTTGCATCTAGTTAAGACTGACATTTGTTGGAAATTCCTGAAAATAATAATAGGCACCATTTGCTGGTTATTTACTATTGGCCAGGCACTGAAGTGGGTGTTAGTTATTTATCTTCTTATTTAATCCTTTCAACAAACCTGAGCCTCAGCATATTACCTCCATTTTACAGACAGGAACAACATAAAAGCAATTCAAAGAGTGTGCAAGCCCTTGGAGTGATTTTGTGAGTGAAGTCAGAGATTTTCTAAACTCATCAAATGAAATCATATTATAAAATTGTCCTGTATTCTTTATTCCATGCACATTCTACAATGTTTTGATTTTCAGGTTAAAAAACAACAACTCTCTCCTTCCAAAATGCATATTTTATTCAGTTCTACCTGTTGAGATACAAAGGTTACAACTGCCATGTAGTTCAGGTAGATTTCTTGGGAAAGAGGCTTCATTTTCATGTCCTCAATCCTCTCGTAACCAAAGAAGTCCGAAAGATCACAGGGCAGCCTCAGAGATGCTTCCTGGGCCATGTTAAAGGCTTCTCTCTGGCTGAAATGAACTGGCCCAGACCACGGTTGAACCTGTGACCCATTGTTTCATCAGTACTGACTTTTACTGCTCTAACTGTCCCAGACAAATTTACATAATAGCATGGCTGCAGATATATACTTGAAAAGCCTTCAAAGAAAACGGTTTACTCTCTGTAAACATCAGTTTTCACACCTCAAAACCATTTCCTAGACCCTTTATTCCAAATAAAAATTGCTTGAAAAAATGTGTATAGGACATCTTGTTGGGGCTTGCAATGGGATGTTTATGCCTATTTATAAACTGCCATCAGAAATCTTGGTGACACTATGGTAACTCACTCACTGTGTCTCTTCCATTTTGATTAGCAGAAAAATGCAAGCTACTTTCTTCTCTGCTCCACTCTTACAAGGTTAGCTAGCACTTTGAGCCAGTAGCAATTGAAAGGTAGTACCAAGAAAGTAATTTACTTCGAGTCCCACTCTTCAGAGCCAGTACAATCTGAGCACATTTTTGCACCAAAGACATTAAAGGAGAATTCCTTTTCAAGTGGTTATTCTTAAATTCATTTACTTTTGACACACAAAATGAAATTCCAATTCTCCTGCAGGCTGCAGTGCCTTTATTTGCTATTTTGTGCACTATCTCTTGGCATCTTTGAATGAACAACTGTAGAAGTTTCAGAAACTTGTGAGTGCTTCCTCAAAATGGACTACTACCACCAGAACTTAGCTGGTTGATGATTTTTTTCAATCACCATGTTGCTGTTTTCTTTTTGAAAGAACGAAAAGTGACAAAAGAACCTCACTTTTAAGCAGGCTCCATAAAGCCTTTGAATCTGTGGCAAGTGCACTTACAAGTAATAAAACTATTCCTGATGAATGGCACTAACTATGATTTATAAGGTGATTTTAAAAAAATGAAACATCTCTTCAACTCCATAGAAGATATTCCTGTTGGCTAGGAATTATTTTAAAAGCTGGAGGCAAAAGAAAAGGTGAATTTGCATTACCTAGTTAAACTATGGGATCCCTAACAAGGTGGATGATAAGAGCATTGTGGGATGAGAAACTGTGGTGTCAACCGCAAACATGAACTCACAGAAGTGTCACGTCTAAGAAGCAGAGTAACAGTAAGATTGTGGGCTCTCTATCTGAGTCACATCACCCACATATACGCTGATCTTGAGCAATTCATTTAACTGTTCCTTGTTTCTAGCTTCTCCTCTCTGAAACAGGGATGATAATAAAATGTTTCTTTCATGGAGCTGCTATGGGAAGTAAACACACTAAATATCACCTAGTCTCTTCCATTTTGACTAGGAGAAAAATGCAAACTGCTCTCTTCTAAAGTACTTATTCTATTATATGGCACATAGTAAAGGCCAAATATATTCTAACTTCTTTATATGAAGCTGGAAGTCACCAAGAAGCTTAAATTAAAATGAACTGTTGCAGTGGACTGGCTATATGGGTCCATTTTTGTGTTTATGCCTAGTACCCAATCCATTTTAATACCAAAAATATAAAGCCATTCAGCATGATTAACCAATCCTCCTGCAACTGTGATGGGCCTAAAGAAATACCCCTGAAGAACAACAAACAAGAATGGCATATTTTTTTCCTCCTCATCTTTGACTTTTTCAAATAAATCTCTCTCAGTTTATACTTTTCATTTCTAATGTTTTACCTTCAAAATATGTCTGTTTCTTTCTTGTTCTCAAATGCAAAATATGTTCGCAGCACTGGAGAAATGATGTTTTATGATAAAACATGTAACAGAACTAGAATGTTTCTGATACTCAAACTGGTATCTTAGTACTTCAGAAAATATGAGTAATTACAATCTCAGTCCTAAGCATTGATATTTTAACCTGAAAAATATCAGCAAATAGAACAATAATGTCATTATGTCATAAGAATTGAAAAAAATACTTTATAGAAATTTGGCATAAATTTAAATTGCTGACAGTAACTTGCAAGTGTTTTGACTTATGCCTCTTGGAAGAAAAGCCTCCTACAGGGGCAGAACTGAATATAAAGGAGGCCACTAGGGTGGCCTGGGCAGAGATACTTTCAAGGGTTTGTGCCTGAGGATACAGACATGCACATTCAATACATGCAGACATTTGTGAGCAACTATCAAGCAGGGCATGTGGTAGACCAATCGCTCCCCCTATCCCTAGTCAAGCCAGCACAGGAAATGAAAATGTCTCCCCAAATACCAGTGTGCCAGAAGACATAATGAGAAAGAGGCACATCTAGACTATGAAACCATGAACATCAAAGGCAAATTTATACTAAGAAGATTAGATAGGCAGATTTGCATTCAACTAGTTTCAGTCTAAAATAAGCCAATGTGGAAAAAGATTTCATTTTCAAATGTCCATTACAATTTCATCTAAGTACCAAGATCACCTCCAGAGAAATACAAAAGAAGCATAAACCATAAATGCATATTCTTCTTCTTTTAACCCAACAGTTTCACTCTAAAATCAGTAAAGAGAAATAAGGCAAGCATCTGAGATGCCCACTCTTTTATTCAATAACAAATATACACTGAGTTCCTACAGTGGGAAAGGAGCCACTCAGAATTACTGTTTAGGAATCCACTAGCACCACATTTTAACACATAGTTATATTCTGCT